>JAQQAC010004778.1:1500002-1540362 GCA_029783875.1 Phataginus tricuspis | reverse complement strand
TTGCTGGTGATTGGTCTGTTTAGTTTTTCTGTTTCCTGCTTGGTGAGTCTTGGAAGGCTGTATTTTTCTAAGAAGTTGTCCATTTCTTCTAGGTTTTGCAGCTTGTTAGCATATAGATGCTCGTAATATTCTCTTATAATTCTTTGTATTTCTGTGGGGTCCGTCGTTATTTTTCCTTTCTCATTTGTGATTCTGTTTATGTGTGTAGTTTCTCTTTTTCTCTTAATGAGTCTGGCTAGGGGTTTATCTATTTTGTTTATTTTTTCAAAGAACCAGCTTTTGGTTTCATTGATTTTTTCTATTGTTTTATTCTTCTCAATTTTATTTATTTCTTCTCTGATCTTTATTATGTCTCTCCTTCTGGTAACTTTGGGCCTCATTTGTTCTTCTTTTTCCAATTTCAATAATTGTGTCCTTAGACTGTTCATTTGGGAATGTTCTTCCTTCTTTAAATGGGCCTGGTTTGCAATGTACTTTCCTCTTAAGACTGCCTTCGCTGCGTCCCACAGAAGTTGTGGCTTTATGTTGTTGTTGTCATTAGTCTCCATATATTCTTTGATTTCTGTTTTGATTTGGTCGTTAACCCATTGATTCATTAGGAGAATGTTGTTAAGTCTCCATGTATTTGTGAGCCTTTTTGATTTCTTTCTGAAATTTATTTCTAATTTTATACCTTTGTGATCTGAGAAGTTGGTTGGTAAGATTTCAATATTTTTGAATTTACTGAGGTTATTTTTGTGGCCTAGAATGTGGTCTATTCTGGAAAATGTTCCATGTGCACTTGAGAAGAATGTGTATCCTGCTGCTTTTGGGTGCAGAGTTCTGTAGATATCTGTTAGGTCCATCTGTTCTAGTGTGTTGTTCAGTGCCTCTGTGTCTTTACTTATCCTCTGCCTGGTTGATCTATCCTTTGGAGTGAGTGGCGTGTTAAAGTCTCCTAGAATTATTGCACTGCTGTCTATTTCCTCCTTCACTTCTGTTAGTATTTGTTTCACATATGCTGATGCTCCTGTGTTGGGTGCATATATATTTATAATGGTTATATCTTCTTGTTGGACTGACCCCTTTATCATTATGTAATGTCCGTCTTTATCTCTTGCTACTTTCTTCGTTTTAAAGTCTATTTTATCTGATACAAGTACTGCAACACCTGCTTTTTTCTCTTTGTTGTTTGCTTGAAATATTTTTTTCCATCCCTTCACTTTTAGTCTGTGTATATCTTTGGGTTTGAGGTGAGTCTCTTGTAAGCAGCATATAGATGGGTCTTGCTTTTTTATCCACTCTGTTACTCTGTGTCTTTTGATTGGTGCATTCAGTCCGTTTATATTTAGGGTGATTATTGATAGATATGTACTTATTGCCATTGCTGGCTTTAGATTCGTGGTTACCAAAGGTTCAAGGATTGCTTCTTTACTATCTGAAAATCTAACTTAACTTTCTTGTTAAGTTATTGTGAACGCCGTCTGATGTTTCTTTATCTCTCCCTTCTTATTCTTCCTCCTCCTTTCTTTATATATTAGGTGTTTTATTCTTTGCCTTTAGTTGGTATTTGGAATGTCTGCTTTCTTTGCTATGATTTTATTTTCTCTGTTGACATCTTTTTAGCCTTAGGGGTATTTCCCTCTAGAGCAGTCCGTTTAAGATATCCTGTAGTGGTGGTTTATGAGAGGCAAACTCTCTCAACTTTCTTTTGTCTTGAAATTGTTTAATCCCTCCGTCATATTTAAATGATAATCGTGCTGGATACAATATTCTTGATTCGAGGCCCTTCTGTTTCATTACGTTAAATATATCATGCCATTCTCTTCTGGCCTGTAAGGTTTCTGTTGAGAAGTCTGATGACAGTCTGATGGGTTTTCCTTTAATACTGCCTTTAATACTCTGTCCTTATCTTTGATCTTTGCCATCTTGATTATTATGTGTCTTGGTGGTGTCTTCCTTGGGTCCCTTGTGTTGGGAGATCTGTGGGCTTCCGTGGACTGTGAGACTATTTCCTTCCCCAGCGTGGGGAAGTTTTCAGCAATTATTTCTTCAAAGACACTTTCTATCCCTTTTTCTCTCTCTTCTTCCTCTGGTACTCCTATTATGCAAATATTGTTCCGTTTGGATTGGTCACATAGTTCTCTTAATATTCTTTCATTCTTAGAGATCCTTTTATCTCTCTCTGCCTCAGCTTCTTTGTATTCCTGGTCCCTGTCTTGCAATTCCTTGATCGTGTCTTGAACCTGGTTCAATCTGTTGTTGAGCCCGTCGATGGCTTGTCTCATTCCTGCATTGTCTTTCCTCCGTTCCCTCACTTCCTCCCTCAGCTCTTGCACATTTTTCTGTAGATCCGTCAGCATGGCTATGACTTTTATTCTGAATTCTTTTTCTGGAAGACTATGCATGCCGATTCCTTCAGATTCTTTCTCTGGGGTGGTGTTTGTCTGAAGCTTTGTCTGTATCATATTCTTCTGTCTTCTCATGACTATAGAATTAGTTGTTGGTAGTTGTCACGTATGTCCGCTGGGCTCTTTATGACCGCCTTGGAGTGCTGGGGTGTTGGAGCGCTCTGGTCTCACTGGGTCGCGGCTCTGTCCCGCATCGCTGGGTGCCGAGTCCTCTCTCCGGAGTGTCTGACCACCGGAGCTCTGGGGGGGAGGAGTGCTCGGTCCGCCGGGGTCATGGCTCTGTACCTTACCCGCCTTGCCGGGACTCCTGCCGGAGTGCTGGGGTGGAGAAGTGCTCTGGTCTCGCTGGGTGCCGAGTCCTCTCTCTGGAGTGGCTGACCGCTGGAGCTCCGTATGCTGTGCACTTTCCTGTGTATTCTGGTCTCTCTTTTAGGGATAGTTGTATTTGCTGTATTTTCGTGAATAAATATAATGTTGGGAGGAATTTTTCTGCCAGTCCGCTTACGTCACCATCTTCCCGGAAGTCCCAATGAGGACAGAGTTTTACTCTTTGGAGGAAGAAAAAGTTCTGGAAATGGATGGTGGTCACGGTTACACAACACTGTGAATGTACTTAATACCACTGAAGTGCACACTTAAAATGGTTAAAATTGTGAATTTTATGTTATGTATATTTAACTACAAAAAAACTCATTACATATGATAGTATAAAATAATTTGCTCCCCCAAATCCCAAAATCTTTTGAGCACTTCCTTTCATAGTAAATGACTTCCTAATTGTTTGCTTTTCCTCTGTAGCACAAAGCCCTGCAAGTCGCCTCTTCTCACCATCCCTGCCTTCTCTTCCCTTCTCTCCTAAACCTGCTCTGATCCGATTTGCTTCCAAGTGCCAAGGAAGCTGTTAGGAAGGAAGGAACTCAGCTCAGTGTCACAGCAAAGTCAGATACAGTGAGGCAAGAAACCAAGTCAAGAAAGCAAAGTAATTTTTAATACACTCTGCCTAGAGTAACAGAGAAGGCCTGCCTAATGTAAGACAGGCCCAGATACTCATTTGTGGTGTTGGCAGGGCAGAGAGGTCCTTGATTGACAGCTGTCAGCTCTGAGTGGTGAAATGGGGACAGGGGCTCTGCTGTGCCTGTGCGTCTGATGTTTCTTATCTGGAGGGACCCTGGACATTTCCTGAGTCACTCTTGGACCCTGAGGCTTCATCTGATTAACTCTCTGAGTCATTTCTGGCTCTCTGGCTCTATCTGATCAACTCCCCGAGTCATCGTTGCGGGGTCCTCTCTTCTTTTCATCCCGCTCATTTCTGTCTTTCTGCCCACCAAAGCCACTCTTGTTGGGGTCATAAGGGCCCTTCACAGGGCAGCTCTGCAGGGTCAGCTCTGAGTGTCATCAACACGGTTGGTTCCTCCTTCTCCTGAAGGAGCTCACGGGGCTTCGACTACACCCTCACTGGCTCACCTCTGCCCTCTCTCTATTCCTGATGATCTGGGATCTGTGGCCTTGCTGACTGGGAAACACTGCCCCTCCCAGGGCTGGACAATTCTCAGAGCAAAGGCTCCCCGCTTCCCAGTATGCCTTTCATATACAAACCACCAACACAAAACCACACCTCCAGCCACCTCCTTATCAAAGTCTCACACACTGCGTCAACACCCCATGCCCTGACCCACCCAGGGCCAGCTACCGGACAGCTAAGGACCCCGTCATGCCTGAGGCCCCCTGGACTTCTTCCAACCAGCCAATCCTAAACTCCTGCGCGTTCTCCCTCCTGCCCCAAACCTGGTGCCCCCTGTGTGGCCTGGCATGCCCTCTGCTCTTGGGAAATGGAAGAAACAAAAACCTTTTTTCAGTGGCAATGGCCTGTCAGTGTCTTTGCTCAGTCACATCCATAAATTAAAATTCCACGGAGAACAAGTGAGATATAACTGCCAACAACACAGGGACCCCGCATCCCTCCAAACCTGGGAATCACCTGAACTGCTCTCTTGCAGTTACACTTCCTGTCCAATCCATCCGCAAATACTTTTGCTCTGCCTTCAAATGCATGCGGACAAGGACCTTGCCTCGCTTCTCTGCTGTGGCTACATCGCAGCTCCTTCGGTTTGCAGTGGCCACCTCACGGGTATCCCTGCTCACATACCTGCCCCTTTCAGAGTAGTCAAGCAAGACCCTTTAAAACCTCAATCAGATCATGCCTCTTCTCTGTGCACATCACTCACTCATCTCTCTGAGTAAAAGCCAAGTCCTTATGACAAACACCAACAAGGTGCCACAGGGTCTCACATACCCCAATGCAGTCACTGTCCATCAGTGTAGTAAGATGACACAGATTCACTGTTTGCCTTCTCTGTGCTACACTGTTTTCCCCATGATCCCCACACCATGTGTACTAATCATAATACCCCTCAATCCCCTTCTCCCTCCCTCCCCACCCGGCCTCCCACACCCCTCCCCTTTGGTAACCACTAGTTCCTTCTTGGAGTCTCTGAGTTTGCTGCTATTTTGTTCCTTCAATTTTGCTTCGTTGTTATACTCCACAAATGAGGGAAATCATTTGGCACTTGTCTTTCTCCACCTGGCTTATTTCACTGAGCATATACCCTCCAGCTCCATCCATGTTGTTGCAAATCGTTGATTTGTTTCCTTCTTATGGCTGAATAGTATTCCATTGTGTATATGTACCACTTCTTCTTTATCCATTCATCTACTGATGGACACTTAGGTTGCTTCCATAGCTTGGCTATTGTAAAAAGTGCTGCAATAAACATAGAGGTGCATATGTCTTTTTGAATCTGAGAAGTTGTATTCTTTGGGTAAATTCCAAGGAGTGGGATTCCTGGGTCAAATGGTATTTCTATTTTTAGTTTTTTGAGGAACCTCCATATTGCTTTCCACAATGGGTGAACTAGCTTACATTCCCACCAGCAGTGTAGGAGGGTTCTCCTTTCTCCGCATCCTCACCAGTATTTGTTGTTCTTAGTCTTTTCAACGCTGGCCATCCTTACTAGTGTGAGGTGATATCTCATTGGGGTTTTAATTTGCATTTCCCTGATGATTAGTGATGTGGAGCATCTTTTCATGTGTCTGTTGGCCATCTGAATTTCTTCTTTGGAGAACTGTCTCTTCATATCCTCTGCCCATTTTTTAACTGGGTTATTTGCTTTTTGGGTGTTGAGGCATGTAAGTTCTTTATATATTTTGGATTTTAACCCCTTGTCAGATATGTCATTTACAAATATATTCTCTCATACTGTAGGATGCCTTTTGTTCTGTTGATGGTATCCTTTGCCATACAGAAACTTTTTAGTTTGATGTAGTCCCATGAGTTCATTTTTGCTTTTGTTTCCCTTCTCGAGGAGATGCTTTCAGGAAGAAGTCGCTCATGCTTATATTCAGGAGATTTTTGCCTATGTTGTCTTATAAGAGTTTTATGGTTTCATGACTTACATTCAGGACTTTGATCCATTTCGAGTTTACTTTTGTATATGGGGTTAAACAATAATCGTTTCATTCTCTTGCATGTAGCTGTCCAGTTTTGCCAACACCAGCTGTTGAAGAGGCTGTCATTTCCCCATTGTATGTCCATGGCTCCTTTATCATATATTAATTGACCATATATGGTTGGCTTTATATCAGGGCTCTCTAGTCTGTTCCATTGGTCTATGGGTACTGTGCCAGTACCAAATTGTCTTGATTACTGTGGCTTTGCAGTAGAGCTTGAAGTTGGGGAGCATAATCCCCCCCCCAGCTTTATTCTTCCTTCCCAGGATTGATTTGGCTATTTGGGGTCTTTTTGTGGTTCCATATGAATTTTAGAACGATTTTCTCTAGTTCACTGAAGAATGCTGTTGGTATTTAGATAGAGATTGCATTGAATCTGTAGATTGCTTTAGGCAGGATAGCCATTTTGACAATATTAATTCTTCCTATCCATGAGTACGGGATGTGTTTCCATTTATTGGTATCTTCTTTAATTTCTCTCATGAGTGTCTTGTCGTTTTCAGAGTATAGGTCTTTCACTTCCTTGGTTAGGTTATTTCTAGGTACTTTATTCTTTTTGATGCAGCTGTGAATGGAATTGTTTTCCTGATTTTTCTCTCTGCTAGTTCATTGTTAGTGTACAGGAATGCCACAAATTTATGCTTATTAATTTTGTATCCTGAAACTTTGCTGAATTCAGATATTAGATCTAGTAGTTTTGGAGTGGATTCTTTAGGGTTTTTTTAATGTACAATATCATGTCATCTGCAAACAGGGACAGTTTAACTTCTGCCTTGCCAATCTGGATGCCTTTTATTTCTTTGTGTTGTCTGATTGCTGTGGCTAGGACCTCCAGTACTATGTTGAATAAAAGTTGGGAGAGTGGGCATCCATGTCTTTTTCCTGATCTTAAAGGAAAAGATTTCAGCTCCTCGCTGTTAAGTATAATGTTGGCTGTGGGTTTGTCATATATGGCCTTTATTATGTTGAGGTACTTGCCCTCTATACCCATTTTGTTGAGAGTTTTTATCATGAATGGATGTTGAATTTTGTCAAATGCTTTTTCAGCATCTATGGAGATGATCATGTGGTTTTTGTCCTTCTTTTTGCTGATGTGGTGGATGATGTTGATAGATTTTCGAATGTTGTACCATCCTTGCATTCCTGAGATGAATCCCACTTGATCATAGTAGATGATCTGTTTGATGTATTTTTGAATTTGATTTGCTAATATTTTGTTGGGTATTTTTGCATCTATGTCCATCAGGGATATTGGTCTGTAATTTTCTTTTTTTGTGGTGTCTTTGCCTGGTTTTGGTATTAGAGTGATGTTGGTCTCATACAATGAGTTTGGGAGCATTCCTTTCTCTTCTACTTTTTGGAAAACTTTAAGGAGGATGGGTATTAGGTCTTCACTAAATGTTTGATAAAATTCAGCAGTGAAACCATGTGGTCCAGGAGTTTTCTTCTTAGGTAGTTTTTTGATTACCAATTCAATTTCTTTGCTGGTAATTGGTCTGTTCAGATTTTCTGTTTCTTCCCGAGTCAGCCTTGTAAGGTTTTATTTTTCTAGAAAGTTGTCCATTTCTTCTAGGTTATCCAGTTTGTTATCATATAATTTTTCATAGTATTCTCTAATAAGTCTTTGTATTTCTGTGGTATCCGTAGTGATTTTTCCTTTCTCATTTCTGATTCTGTTTATGTGAGTAGACTCTTTTTCTTTCTTGATAAGTCGGGCTAGGGGTTTATCTATTTGGTTTATTTTCTCAAAGAACCAGCTCTTGATTTCATTGATTCTTCTCTATTTTATTTATTTCTGCTTTAATCTTTATTATGTCCCTCCTTCTACTGACTTTGGGCCTCATTTGTTCTTCTTCTTCTAGTTTCGTTAATTGTGAGCTTAGACTGTTCATTTGGGATTGTTCTTCTTTCCTGAGGTAGGCCTGTATTGCAATATACTTTCCTCTTAGCACAGCCTTCGCTGAGTCACACAGATTTTGCGGTGTTGAATTATTGTTGTCATTTGTCTCCATATATTGCTTGATCTCTGTTTTTATTTGGTCATTGATCAGTTGGTTATTTAGGAGCATGTTGTGAAGCCTCCATGTGTTTGTGGGATTTTTCATTTTCTTTGCGTAATTTATTTCTAGTTTCATACCTTTGTGGTCTGAGAAACTCGTTGGTACAATTTCAATCTTTTTAAATTTACTGAGGTTCTTTTTGTGGCCTAGTATATGATCTATTCTTGAAAATGTTCCATGTGCACTTGAGAAGAATGTGTATTCTGCTGCTTTTGGGTGTAGAGTTCTACAGAGGTCTGTTAGGTCCATCTGTTCTAATGTGTTGTTCAGTGCCTCTGTCTCCTTACTTATTTTCTGTCTGGTTGATCTGTCCTTCAGAGTGAGTGGTGTGTTGAAGTCTCCTAAAATGAATGCATTGCATTCTATTTCTCCTTTTAATTCTGTTAGTATTTGTTTCACATATGGAGGTGCTCCTGTGTTGGGCGCATAGATATTTATAATGGTTACATCTTGTTGAATTGACCCTTTTATCATTATGTAATGTCCTTCTGTGTCTCTTGTGACTTTCTTTGTTTTGAAGTCTATTTTGTCTGATACAAGTACTGCAACTCCTGCTTTTTTCTCCCTATTAGTTGAATGAAATATCTTTTTCCATCCCTTCACGTTTAGTCGGTGTATGTCTTTGGGTTTAAAGTGAGTCTCTTGTAGGCAGAATATAGATGGGTCTTGTTATTTTATCCATTCAGTGACTCTATGTCTTTTGAATGGTGCATTCGGTCCATTTACATTTACAGTGCTTATCGATAGGTATGTACTTACTGGTATTGCAGGCTTTAGATTCGTAGTTAACAAAGGTTCAAAGTTAACTTCCTTAGTATCTAAGAGTCTAACTTAACTCACTTAATGTGCTACGAAAAACACAATCTAAATGTTCTTTTTTTTTCTTCCTCCTTTTTCTTCCTCCTCCATTCTTTATATATTAGGTATCATATACTGTAGTCTTTGTCTATCCCTTGATTGACTTGGAGGATAGTTAATTTAATTTTGCATTTGTTTAGTAATTAGCTGTTCTACTTTCTTTACTGTGGTTTTATTACCTCTGGTGACAGGTATTAAACCTTAGGAACACTTCCATCTATAGCAGTCCCTCCAAAATACACTGTAGAGATGGTTTGTGGGAGGTAAATTCTCTCAGTTTTTGCTTATCTGGAAATTGTTTAATCTCTCCTTCAAATTTAAATGAAAATCTTACCAGATAAAGTATTCTTGGTTCAAGGCCCTTCTCCTTCACTGCATTAAACAAATCATGGCACTCCCTTCTGGCCTGTAAGGTTTCTGCTAAGTCTGATGTTAGCTTGATGGGCTTTTCTTTGTATGTGATCTTATTTCTCTCTCTGGCTCCTTTTAATAGTCTGTCCTTATCCTTGATCTTTGCCATTTTAATTACTATATGTCTTGGTGTTGTCTTCCTTGGGTCCCTTGTGTTGGGAGATCTGTGCATCTCCATGGCCTGAGAGACTATCTCCTTCCCCAGATTGGGGAAGTTTTCAGCAATTACCTCCTCAAAGACACTTTCTATCTCTTTTTCTCTCTCTTTTTCTTCTGGTACACCTGTAATGTGAATATTGTTCTGTTTGGATTGGTCACACAGTTCTCTCAATATTCTTTCATTCTTAGAGATCCTTTTTTCTCTCTGTGCCTCAGCTTCTTTGTATTCCTCTTCTCTAGTTTCTATTTCATTTATTGTCTCCCCACCGTATCCGATCTGTTTTTAATACCCTCCATTGTGCTCTTCAACGATTGGATCTCCAACCAGAATTCATTCCTGAGTTCTTGAATATCTTTCCGTACCTCCATGAGCATGTTAATGTTTTTATTTTGACCTCCCTTTCAGGAAGAGCCATGAGGACGATGTCATTTAAATCTTCTCAGGAGTGGTATTAATAATTTTACTCTGAACCAGGTTCCTTTAACATTTCATATTTGTATGTGGCACCCTCTAGTGCCCAGAAGCTCTACTCCCTGGAGCTGTTCAGCCCCTGAAGCAATGTCGGGGGTCGCAGGGGAGTGGTATTGGTGGCTGGGGGGAGGAAAGAGCTGTTTCCTGCTTCCCGGCTGCTATGCCTGTCTCCACTGTCTGAACCAGTGGGCCGAGCACACAGGTATAAGCCTCTATGCTTTGCGTTTGTAGTTGCTGTAGACAGATCTTCCCTCTGGCTGGGCTAATGCCGGGGTAGGGTTTGCTGGTTTGTGAGCCAGGTGGGGCTGGCCAGAAGAAAGGCGCAGTAGGCTGCGTATCACAGAGGGGGTCCTTGGAGCTGTGTAGGCAGCCAGGGAGCTGGAGCACCTGAAGATCGTCTAAGGAGGAAGATTTATTTTTCCTCCATAAATATGAGAGTCTATATGGCAAAGCTCCCAAACTGCTGGGCAGAGTGCACCCGGACAATTTTGTCTGTCTGTCCTCTCTCCTGAGCAGTAAGCTCTGTGCAATCCTTGCCCCTTTAGCAGCTCTCTTGCTAAGGGCTTCCTTGTTAGGAAGTCTCTCAGACTGCCCGCCTTTCTTTTGTCCCAGAGCAGCCGGATATGGATCCCTACTTTCCACAAGCGGCTGGAATCTCAGTCTCTCCAGGAATTTTGCCTGTCTTAGCTTTCCAACCCCATAATCATGAGAGTATCATGCAAGCACCATGAAATGTAGGTTTGTGCTCCCAGAGCAGATCTCCAGAGTTAGGTGTTCAGCAGTCCCAGGCCTCCACTCCCTCCCTGCTCCATTTCTCTTCCTCCTGCCGGTTAGCTGGTGGGGGAAGGGCTTGGGTCCCGCTGGGCCACAGCTTTGGTACGTTACCCTGTTTTGTGAGGTCTGCTCTTGTCTCCCGGTGTATGCAGTCTGGCACGGTGCAGTCCTCTTTCCTGTTGCTCCTTCAGGATTCGTTGTATTAATTATATTTTCGTAATTTAGGAGGAAGCCTGTGTCTCACCTCTCATGCCGCCATCTTTATTCTCCATTACTGAACAACTTTAAATGCTTTCCTCCTCGGGTTCAGTCCAGATCAAGGAGACAGGACTGATATTTATAATTTGTCCTTCTTGCAGTGGGTTTCACACTTAATAGAATGTATACATTTTCTACTGTTCCGATGGATTACTTAAAAGCAAATGAAAGGTTAAAAACTGGAGATCAAAGAATTGAGATATGAAAGGTCCTCCTAGCTGTGGGCATCAGAAAATGCCAAACTCCATTCTATTCCAGACTATTAGTCGTTGGGAGCAGGGAGCAAGGCTTACTTCTGCACCCCTAGGATGACTAGAATGGGAGGCTGCACACAGCCAGCCTCAGTCAATACTTTGTAGCATTATCATCAAGCAAGAATCACCTTCTACACGTGTGGAGCATTTTTAGTTTATAAAGTGTTCTCAGGAGCACGTTGCTGAATCCTCCATAAGCCTTTGACCCACGTAGAGGCTGTCCTGTCCACCCCCCAGGCGAGGAAGCAGGCTCAGAGAGCTCAGCTGCTGGGAGGCCACAGGAGGGCTCAGAGGTCGCTCTGTGAGTGAGGGCCCAGGTGTTTCGAGCGTCCTCCCCTCTACAACCAAACAGCAAATGCTTTCTTCAGCCATCGGGGTCCGGCACTGAGTAACCTACTCCTGTCCTGACACCACCTCTCAGAAGTTTATTACTATTGTTCAAACAACGAGATGGTAATGCTTTGTATACACATGACTGTAAATTCCCTTAGCATTTCCACTTGCTCAAAATTTAAACCTTTTTAACACTAGAAATATCTCAACAGTTCAATGGTTTTTCCAGCAGTGCCCCTTGGCGCTGCCTAGGGAAGGGATACCTGAACACCAGTTCTAACAGGAGAGCCACGGTGTTCTGGCATGCTGGTTAGAGTGATTGGTCAGAATCAACACCAAGAGTAATGGGTTAGGATAAGACCCCCTACAGGGTGCAGAGAAATGAAGGGCCAGAACTTGCCACTGAGCTGGCATCTGGCTCCAGGCCGGTCCTGGTGCACCCACTCAGGAGCTGGGTGTTTGGGGCTCAGGCATTTCCTCCAGGGACCAGTCTCTGTCCACATGGCCTGTGCTGGCAACAGACTGAGAAGCAGTGAACAGATAGTTTCATTTGTGTGTTTTCTGGGTGTTAAAGTATAAATCCTGTACACATGCAAAAAAATGCTTCCACATTTCTAAATATAGAAATTAACAAAATAGGTTCAATATGTGTTGAGCAGCGGACAGCTTCAGAATGAGGAGGGAGCAGAGACACTGCCCTGTGAGTGTTCCCCAGAGCAAGCATCAGCTGCTTGCAGTCCACAGGGCCTTGGGGTCTTGGTGGCCTGGAACCCTCCACAGCCACAGAGCCAGACGGGGGGCTGATTTCTTCTAACGGAACCGTTTTGATTTAGAAATAGGACACACTCACTGCTTAAATACCTTTATTATTTTTTAAAAAATTATTTGGACATTGATAGCTCTGCAAAATACTTCTCCCATCCCAAACCCTCAAACCCTTTCCACATGTCCTCTCTAAAGAAACAAAATATTTGTACTTTATGCCCATTCAAATCTAATTCTTAAAAACATGTAAGAGTCAAAATCAAGTATTTTTCTTTCTCAGAACTCGTTAGTAATTTTAAACCACAATGCAACATACTTAATGGCAATTCTTTTTAAAAATTAGCTTATCAGACTATTTAATGAGGAAAAAAATCAATTCAAGGCCTTAGAATATAAATTCCCTGTTTGTGAAAGCAAAAGACATTGAAAAGCCCCTTTGCTCCCCTGGAGTTTGTGACTTCCATATTGCCAACAGAACCAGCACACAGGTGGACTTTCTGCATCATATCAGGCATTGCCTAGTTGCTTTTGGGCTGCAGCTGAAACGCTGTGAAGTTTACAAGGGTTGGTGGGAAGGGGCAATTCCAGCAAAGGGGAGAGATGAGGCTGGGACTGCAGAATGGAAGCTTTCTGAGCAGTGGGGTAAGAACAGTTAAATCCTTGGCATCCTGTGGCAGGTTTGTTTGGGGTGGAGGAAGACGACAGAAAATCTGCAGCCTGCACTAGTTTCTTAATGATGAATACAAGTGTCAACCAAAAATATTGCACATAGTACCAGAGGCATGTAAACCACTGAGAAGATTTAGAAAGAAAGACCACAGACGGGGATGATCTCCAAAGTTCCTTCAGGAACTGAGAGAAAGAAAAGGAGTCAATGTCAATTGGGAGTTACTAAGAGGAGGTGGAAAATAATCCCTTCCCTGTCTGCAACTGGCAGATTTCTAGGCGAACAAATCACCACAGACGTGTCTGAAAGATCTAGAAGAGGTGCCATTTCTTCATTTTCCCCCACTGGTGCACTTCATTACCCAGGTAAAAAGGGAAGGAATGGAACCTGGCCCATCTGGCTACCTCGTCCCAGCAATGTTGGCAAACGTCTTCCTCTGCCCAGCTGACACGCTTGCAGACCTCTCAGAGCCGTGCACACAAGGCCCCGCAAGCGCTGGGGGCCTGCCGAGGCCGCACTGACGTGAAACGGGAAGGCTGTGCTGGAGAGCCAGCCAGCACAGTCCCGCTGTTTCCCTTGCTCTTATGTGACACCCGCCAGCTGGAGCCACAGTAAGCGGCGTCTCATTACTTGGCAATCAGCTGGCTTTGACCAGAGCCAGCCACTCTGTTGCCTTTGGAGTTTTAAAATCATGAAATCATTTCTGACTCATCTCTCGGAATGGACATGAGTCACTTTCCCACTGCGGTCACTGGGACAGTGAGGGCTGGACCTTACTAGACGGTTGGTCACACCTCTGTACAAAGCCTTTGACTATATATCTCCGGGGTCCCAGTGCCCTCTGACTTCCTCCCCAAACAGTGCTCCTTTTTAAGGCTCCCCCTAACATTCAATCTCAGTAACATACAGTATGTATGTTGTTCAAAGGAAAGTCACTTCTTAAGAATAAAATTCTTCCCCACCATTCATCTCAATGCAGGGCCGTGTGCTTTCTCACAGCGCCCGTGGGTATGGAACTCTTGCTTGCTTTGCTCCCGTGGTCTTTGATGCTATTTTGTTGTTAAATATTTCCTTCTTGCATGCTGAGTAAGTCCTGTAAACCACCAGAAAATGCCAAGTCCCCCAAAGCCCTGCCTGTATCTGTGGGCTACAACTGATGCCAACCTATTAAGCTTTTTAAACATTAAAAAAAAAAACAAAAAACAGAAAAACCACACACACACACACACACACTTTGGCACATGAGCCTTGCGTTACTCGAGCGTGTTCGTGTTCCCGCCCCTCCCTCACCCCAACATCTCAGAGTCACTTTGGGAGAAGGACGGCCCTTCTGCCTGATGGGGAGGCCGCCACAAGCACTGCCATTCTGAGGAGCAAAAGGAGGAGGTACAGACGCTAAACTGGCCCCAAAACAGTCCTCGTGTTCAGCACTAGAGTTTATGCAATGCTGCAGAACTTTTGTACCAGGATGACTAGTTTCAAACTGCTGGTTGATTAAATATACATTTACATATAGATATAGGTATAAAAATTATTAAGTCAACATTTGCTGTTTTCAATGTGAAAACGATAAAATGTAATTCTGAATAATTGTGCATTTGCCATAGGGTCCTTGTTAAAGGGACCATAAAAATAATTTTGTAATAAAAAAACTTTTTTTAAAGTTTAGTATTGCCCTCAAGTTCAAAAGTTTGGAGCAAACATGCTGAGTAAGCAGGACTAGCTCTGTTCCTGCCAGGGATCTGGAAGCCTTAAATTTAGTGATCCCCGATGGCAGGCTCAGGGAGCCTGCCAGCTACTGACTAGCTTGGCGTGAGCACTGCAGGGTGGGCCGCGGCGGGGACCCCGTCAAGCAACCAGCCTCCGCCTGGCGTCTCACTGGTGATGGTTGCTGCAGCTCGCCGACTCCCTGCACAGAGCTCTGGGAGCACCTGTGCTGGGGCTCTGCCTTCTCTTGAGCTACCAGACTAAGCAACTGTGGGGAGGGGCCTGGGTGGGGACCACTGCGCACTGAGGCTGAGGATGACGGGGCAGGGTGGGGAAGTGACCCTCTCTAGTCAGCTGGAGGCAGGAGTGGGCATTTCAGCAATACAGAAGTTAGCTGTGCAAGGAGGAAAGTGCATTTAAGGGAGCTTGAAAACAGGTTAAGACCAAACCGCCAGGGAGAAGGAGGAAGAGCCGAAACCACGCCCCCCACCTGCCCTGTTGGTCAGCCATGCTCCTTGGATTCTGTGGGCTAACATTCATGCTTCTGATGCGCGTCTGCTCGTGAAGAAACAGGAACACATGTTCTCCTGCTTCTGGCAGGTACACAATTTTCTTGGCAAAGTTCTTTTTTGCCATGTTCAGTTTTATTTGGTTGCTGTTCTGAACCGCTGTCACCGGAACTCATAGATGGGTGCACTGTGTTCAGGAACGTGAGTTAGGTTGAGTGACTGATACCTGCAGTGGGAAGAAAGAAATGGGAAGCAGCCTGAGCATCCTGAAAACCAGACAGAGGGTGTTTAAGCCCGGGGCACTTGACCACCACACCCGTGGACTGGAGTGCACACTTATCTCCGACTTCTTCAGGTGAACTGACTTTGGTCTTATTTCTTTTTCTTCAGTCAATCCTACTGAATGATGCATAAGATGAGCTGTTTTTAGGCCTTCTGCTCTAACCATGAAAGCAACTATAGCATGACTTCTATAAGGAGGGCTGAGTAAGCTCTGGGAGATGTGGATGGAAGCCCTGGGCCTGTTCTCACCCTGCACCCTGCCTTTCTCCAATGGCCAGCATTTCATTCCCTCTGGAACATCAGGCCGTGATATCCTCAGAACTTCATGGGCATCACAGGCAAATCCTAATTCTCACAGACGCAAAGAGAGCACAGACAAGGTAACTCTGCAGCCAACCTGAAACTCACTTTCATGTTCTCACTTCCCTAGACAAGGCTGAGACCGGGAGAACATCAGCGAGCCCCAAGGGGTCTGTCTGTGCCCCACCGGCACGTGCTCCTCGGGGCCAAGCAGATGCGCAGATGCGCAGATGCAGCAGGAACAGTGGCGGGGACCATCCACGCGCAGGATGGCCCTTGGGAATGATGAGAGTCGACCGAACTATGCTGCCTCGCCCCTTACTTGTCTTGCATGGAGTGAGGAGGAACACAGGGAAAAGCAGTTTATGTCTCACCAAAAGAAGTCATCAAGAAAGGATTATGCATTACCCGTCAGAATATGCAAATCAAAACCACGAGATGCCCCTTCATATCCACTGGGATAGCTATGATGGTAACAAGTGTTTGGGAGGATGTGGAGAAACTGGAGAAATCAGGACCCTTGTGCACCACTGGTGGGGATGGAAAATGGTGCAGCTGCTGTGGAAAAGTCTGGCAGCTCCTCAAAAAGTCAAACACAGAACTACCATGTGAGCCAGAAATTCCACTCCTAGGTATAAAGCCGAAAGAACTGAAAGCAGAGGTTCAAACAGATATTTGTACACCCAGGCCACAGCAGCATTATTCATATTCACAAGAGCCAAAGATGGACACGACCCAACTGTCCACCAACTGATGAACAGATAAATAAAATGTGCTGCAGCAGGCCTTCCTTACCTGTGGGGGATACAGTCCGAGACCCACAGAATGGATACCTGAAACTGGGGAGTACCAAACCCTACATATACTATGTTTTTTCCTATGCATACATACCAATGATAAGGTTGGATTTATGAATTAGGCACAGTAAGAAATTAATAATAACTAATGATAAACAGAACAATTATAATACATAATAAAAGTTATGTGAATGTGGTCTCTCCCTCTCTCTCAAAACATGTACTGCATTCACACTTCTCGTGAAGATGTGAGATGATGAAGTGTCTGCGTGGTGAGATGAAGGAAGGTGGGGGACGCAGGCACTGGGACACGGTGTCAGACTACTACTGACCTCACGTCAGGAAGAGCATCTGCTTCCGGACCGCAGCTGACTGCGGGCAACAGGGACCATGGAGAGTGAGACTGCAGATAAGAGGGGCCACTGTACATCCATACAATGGAAAGTTATTCAGCAATAAAAACAAAGTATGAATACAGGCTTTAACATGGCTGAGCCTTTAAGGATTATGCTAAGCGAAAGACGCCCGATCCAAAGGCCACAGAGTGTGGGATTCTATTTATATAAAATACCCAGAATAAGCAAAGCTCTATGTAAAGTAGATTCGTGTACGCCTTGCGCTGGAAGGAGATGGGGAGTTGAGGGTGATGGCTGAGAGGTACAGAGTTTCTTCGTGGGGTGATGAATATTCTAAAATTGATTGTGGTGATGGCTGCACAACTCTGGTAATACTGAAGAACTACTGACACTTTAAAGCAGGTGGATTGTATGGTACGTGAATTATAACTCAATAAATATTTTAAAAAGGACATGAAAGGTTTTTAAAACTACTTGAAACCAGAACAATCACTGCAGCCCTAGTGCCTGCAGCTCTCAGAGGAGCCGAGGCCGCACCGAGCCCACAGCCGCCTGTTTGCGGGCATCACTCTGCTACCAAGCAAGGAATCCGCCTCTCAGGGCAGCGTCACTCACAAGACAGCAAAGCGTGAAAAAATCAGAACAGAAATGGTGTTTCTACATTCAGAGAGGAAAACAGATATTTTGTGATATGGTTCACCTTAAAAAAAGCAGCAAGGAGGCAGGAGAGTCCCCAAAAGGGTGACAAAACCCAGCACTCGGGCAGCATTTAGTCCTGCACCTGGGATGGGACAGGGGGCCAAGCCGTCCACTACCAAGGGCCCCCAGGTAACCCAGGGCACAAGGGCCAGCATCTAAGAAATGTGACCACGGAATTTAAAAGGCTGCTGACGGCAAAATTCACACTGCCGACAGGTGGATCTCATATTCTAGTTACTCATTAAATTTGGGAGGAATAAATACAAAACCAGCAAGACTGAGATAAACATTGCTGAAAATACAGTACCGCTGCAAAGCATCTAGCAAGGAGCTCTGTTACCTAGCACTTCATTTCATCTCATTTAGGCTGCTTTGTGGATAGGAATGAGGCCCTCAGCACGCACACACAGCAAGAAATCTAAGTGGAGACAGCTGGAGAGATTTTCTTTTGGATTTGGGGAGCCAGGGAAGAGCCAGAGGGCAGCCAGACTCCCTGCCCGGGGCACCTCACCATTCTGAACTCCGGTGGTAGTAGTAGCCCTCAATGGAGGCTGCCGACTTCTGGAAGCAGATGTAGTAGAACCCGGCAAAGGAAGCACCGCTGATGTCTTTGATCGTGTGGTCCGGGACCAGGAACTGTTCCTGCGCACAGACGGAGGCGGTCAGCAACAGTCGGCATGTGCCAGCCACCTTTGGGCGGTTCAAGGTCCACATGGTCTAGCCCAGACTTGCGGGGTGACGGTGAGCGTGTTTCAAGCTGACTTGACAACAGCAGTCACATGCCCCTGGGGCATTCTAGATACTAACACGGCAAACCGTGCCTTGAGCTCACTAGATCAGCAACTAAGAGAAGGCACCAAGGTCCATTCACGTCATAATGAGTCAATGCCTGCCCACCTTTCAGAGCCCACAGACACAGTGACCTGGGAAGAGTGAGTTTCTGCCCCACCCCAGAACTGCCCCTAGGTCCCTGATCGCCTCTATGACAGTGGGACCCTTCTGCTGGCCTGTGGATCATTCTGAGGGCAGATCAGTCCCCACTACCCCCATCCTACCCCATCAAGAGCTCTACACCTCATCAGCTGAGCTCACAACAGTACTGTTCTTGATCACAGCCCTGAGGAGGGGCAAGCTTGTAGCTCTGTCTAGAGCCAGGCTGAAAGGCCACATCCTGGTACCCGTGCCCCTGGGGAGATAAGGCCGGAGGCTGCAGGACTCTAGGAGGTCTGCTAAAGGTGAGTCATCCTGAGGAATTCTTTGGAGACAAAACAACTTCACTGGTTTTTTTTAAGACACTCTTCTTCCCTTTCCTTAGCTTCCAAACTTACAGTTTTTAAAACTTATTTTTTAATTAGCCCCTTACAAGATACTTCCTCTACCAGGTTACTTAGTTGGCATATATCCTACTTGATGACAAGCTCACAAGAGCAGGACTTAGCATTTGTCTCCTGGGAGAGTGGGGACCCCCACCAACCCCAACATTATTAGCTATACAAAGTAAATATTGAGAATGACTAATATAAAAGATTCATCTGTATGAAAGCTAGCAAGATTTCAAGATAAAACAGCTTTTTCCTACAGACTGGGGACCAGGGCTGGAGGTGGGTGTATGTTCACAGAGTGATTTAACAAACTTGCTTCACGATTCTGTTATACTGTGGCTGCACCACACTAAATATTGTGCTGTCCATGCAGGGAGCAAAAATAATTTCTCGGGCCAAAGCCAATCTATCGAGGCCAACCAAATGGAGGTGTCTGAGAGCTGATGAGTGGAAACCCCAAATTCCACTCCCAGGCCCTCGTTTCCGGAGCTGGAGGGAACTAGGGGAGCTGACACTGCCCTGGGCAAGGGCGTGGTGAGGGATGCACCAGAGGAGTCACAGCCTGCCGCTGAGAACGGGGAACAGACGGCCGAGTGTGGCCCTCTCAAGGCCGCAGAACACCTGGGCTGACACCCTCAAGGGGCAGAAGGGTTCTGGGGTGTGGAGGGGAAAGGGGGAGACACAAGCAGCAGCGTCGAGGGTGACCACTCCAGGCATGAATTCTGCTGCCCACGAAGCAGGGTGACCAGAGAGGCGCCTCTGGGAGTCAGCAGTCAACCAGTGCCCCGGAGCTGCACCTGCTTTTCACGAGTGGGCAAAGAAAGCAGACTCGGCCGAGCACTGGACGTGGGGAGCGGGCATTGGGGTGCCTGGGGGCGGGCCCCTACCTTCCACCTCATGAAGACATAGTCCCCACTCTTCAGATCTTCATAGTCAAAGTCATCTGAATTAAATGATTTTGCATACTGATAAAAAGCCAGAAACTTGCCCTGAAAGCAAAAAATAGAGCATGAGATTCATCAGCGGAGGGAGAGGCTGGGGTGGGAACTACCTCGTCTATCGGGTGTAGTCACCTGTTCACAGGCCGATCCATGGGTGGTGGGTGCAGCACAGAGTGCAGCAGAAGGCCAAGGACCGGAAGGAGGGCCTCTGGCCGCCCCCATGGAGCTCAGGCTGGACTCCAGCCAGGGCGCTAGAGGCTGGTTCTGCCTCTGGGTCAGGGCCCGAGGAGAGACCCCGGGGTGGGGACTGATGTGGTTCCAGGGGCCTCTTCTCAGAGCACCTTACCACAGGCAGACAGAGCCAGCAACCGCGAAGGACCAGGTCTCTGACAAAGTCAGCAGCCACCTTTGCCGCACGGGATGGCGCACAGGCAGCCTGTCGGGCTGAGGCGGGAGGGCTTCACAAAGCACAGCCCTCTGGCACCACATGGTGTTGGGGGCTGGCTAATTAAGTAGAAACAGGCATAAATGGTTCAATTTTTTAAAAAGGAGACAAGAAATAGCTTATGAAACTATTTTACAATCTTATTCCTGTGGGGGAAAAAAGAAAAGTTTAATACCTATTTTAGTTTTAGGTGTTTTCATTATACATGATTCTTTTTCCTTTGCTTTTGTTTTTTCAAATATTTAAAAGTAAGATTAATAAGAAAATATCTTAAATAAAAATTTAAGATACTGAGGTATTAACTCATAGAATTTGTCACATTTTTATTCTATTCAAGGTATTTTTATATGTTTTATATATTCAAATATTCAGATATTTTTATTCTAAGTAGATTAAGTGTATGGAACCTTGACTTTATCGTACACCATCACCACTGAGAACTTGAGGGTGAAATGCAAGGTCTGATTCCAGTTCACCATGGGAAAATGCTGCCATGGGCGAGTTTACCAGCACCCCTTGTTTTATGGCACTTTATCTTGCTTTGTAGATACTGAATTTTGTACACACCGAAGTTTGTGGCAACCTTGCATCCAGAAAGTCTGTTGCCACCATTTTTCCAATAGCATTTGCTCCTCAATGTCTCTGTGTTACATTTGGTAATTCTCACAGTATTTCAAACTTTTTCATTACTATTACATTTGTTACGGTGTCTGTGATCAGTGATCTTTGATGTCACTATTTTAACTGTTTTGGGGTGCCATGAACTGTGCTGATGGCAACTTCATCGATAATTGTGTGTGTACTGACTGCTCCACTGACTGGCTGTTACCCCCGTATCTCTTCTCTCCTTGGGCCTCCCTATTCCGACACACAACAATATTGAAATTGGGCGAGCTAATGACTCTACAATGGTCTCTAAGTGTTCAAGTGAAAGGAAGGGTCACAAGTCTCACTTTAAATCAAAAGCTAGAAATTAAGCTTGGTGGTCCCAGCATATTGAAACAGGCTGGAAACTAAGCACCTTGTGCCAAGGAGCCAACTGTGGATGCAAAGGAAAAGTCGTTGAAGGGACTGAAGGGCTCCTCTAGTGAACACATGAATGGTAAGAAATCAAGCAGCTGGAGACAAATGAAAACAACAGCTCAACACCCCAACTTCTGTGGGATGCAGGGAAGGCAGTTCTAAGAGGAAAATATGCTGCAATCCAGGCCTATCTCAAGAAAGAACAACAATCCCATATAAGCAGTCTAAACTCACAATTAATGAAACTAGCAGAAGAACAAATGAGGCCCAAAGTCAGTAGAAGGAGGGACATAATAAAGATCAGAGAATAAATAAATAAAATAGAGAAGAATAAAACAATAGAAAGAATTAATGAAACCAGGAGCTGGTTCTTTGAGAAAATAAACAAAATAGATAAACCCCTAGCCAGACTCATCAAGAAAAAAAGAGAGTCTACACACATAAACAGAATCAGAAATAAGAAAGGAAAAATCACTACAAGCACCACAGAAATACAGAAAATTATTAGAGAATATTATGGAAAATTATATGGCAACAAATTGGATAATCTAGAAGAAATGGACAACTTTCTAGAAAGACACAACCTTCTAAGACTGACCCAGGAAGAAACAGAAAATCTCAACAGACCAATTAGCAGCAATGAAATTGAATTGGTAATCAAAAAACTACCTAAGAACAAAACCCCTGGACCAGATGGCTTCACTGCTGAATTTTATCAGACATTTAGGGAAGGCTTAATACCCATCCTCATTAAAGTTTTCCAAAGAGTAGAAGAAGAGGGAATACTTCCAAACTCATTCTATAAGGCCAGCATCACTCTAATACCAAAACCAGGCAAACACACCACAAAAAAGAAAATTACAGACCAATATCCCTGATGAACATAGATGCAAAAATACTCAACAAAATACCAGCAAACCCAATTCAAAAATACATCAAAAAGATCATCCATCATGATCAAGTAGGATTTATTCCAGGGATGCAAGGACAGTACAATATTCAAAAATCCATCAAAATCATCCACCACATCAACAAAAAGAAGGTCAAAAATCACAAGACCATCTCCACAGATGCTGAAAAAGCATTTGACAAAATTCAACATGCATTCATGATAAAAACTCTCAATAAAATGGGTATAGAGGGCAAGTGCCTCAACATAATAAAGGCCATATATGACAAACCCACGGCCAACATTATACTTAACAGGGAAAAGCCAAAAGCTTTTCACCTAAGATTGGGAACAAGACAAGGATGCCCACTCTCTCCACTTTTACTCAACATAGTTCTGGAGATCCTAGCCATGGCAATCAGACAACACAAAGAAATAAAAGGCACACAAGATCGGTAAGGAAGAAGTTAAACTGTCACTGCAGATGACATGATATTGTACATAAAAAAACCTCTAAAGAATCCACCCCAAAACTACTAGAATTAATAACTGAATTCAGCAAGGTTTCAGTATACAAAATTAATACACAGAAATCTGTTCATTCCTATATACTAAGGATGAACTAGAAGATAGAGAAGTCATGAAAACAATTCCATTCACAATTGCATCAAAAAGAATAAAATACCTAGGAATAAACCTAACCAAGGAAGTGAAAGACCTATACTCTGAAAACTACAAGACACTCATGAGAGAAATTAAAGAAGATACCAATAAATGGAAACATCCCATGATCATGGATAGGAAGAATTAATATTGTCAAAATGGCCATCCTGCCTAAAGCAATCTACAGATTCAATGCAATCCCTATCAAAATACCAACAGCATTCTTCAATGAACTAGAGAAAATAGTTCTAAAATTCATATGGAACCACAAAAGACCTCGAATAGCCAAAACAATCCTGAGCGGGAAGAATAAAGCTAGGGGATAACACTCCCCAACTTCAAGCTCTACTACAAAGCCACAGTAATCAAGACAATTTGGTACTGGCACAAGAACAGACCCATAGATCAATGGAAAAGAATAGAGAGCCCAAATATTAACCTATACATGCATGGCCAATTAATATATGTTAAAGGAGCCATGAATATACAGTTGGGAAATGACAGCCTCTTCAACAATTGGTGTTGGCAAAACTGGACAGCTACATGTAAGAGAATGAAACTGGATTACTTTCAAAGACCTGAATGTAAGTCATGAAACCATAAAACTCTTAAAAGAAAACATAGGCAAAAATATCTTGAATATAAACATGAGCAACTTCTTCCTGAACACATTTCCTCAGGCAAGGGAAACAAAAGCAAAAATGAACAAATGGGACTTCATCAAACTAAAAACCTCCTGTACAGCAAAGGTGACCATCAACAGAACAAAAAGGCATCTTACAGTATAAGAGAATATATTTGTAAATGACATATCTGACAAGGGGTTAACATTCAAAATATATAAAGAACTCACACGCCTCAACACCCAAAAAGCAAACTACCTGATTAAAAAATGGGTGGAGAATCTGAACAGACACTTCTCCAAAGAAGAAATTCAGATGGCCAACAGGCCCATGAAAAGATGTTCTACATCACTAATCATTAGGGAAATGCAAATTAAAACCACAATGAGATATCACCTTACACCAGTTAGATGGCCAACACCCAAAAGTCAAGAAACAACAAATGCTGGGGAGGATGTGGAGAAAGGGGAACCCTCCTACACTGCTGGTGGGAATGAAAATTAGTTCAACGATTGTGGAAAGCAGTATGGAGGTTCCTCAAAAAGCTAAAAATAAAATACCATTTGACCCAGTAATTCCACTCCTAGGAATTTACCAGAAGAAAACAAGATCCCTGATTCAAGAAGACATTTGCACCTCTATGTTTATTGCAGCACTATTTACAATAGCCAAGATATGGAAGCAACCTAAGTGTCCATCAGTAGATGAATGGATAAAGAAGAGGTGGTACATATACACAATGGAA
Source organism: Phataginus tricuspis (assembly GCA_029783875.1). NCBI lineage: Eukaryota > Metazoa > Chordata > Mammalia > Pholidota > Manidae > Phataginus > Phataginus tricuspis. The sequence goes on along the minus strand of JAQQAC010004778.1, from coordinate 1,516,153 downwards.
TACTATTCAGCCACAGAAGAAAACAGATCCTACCATTTGCAACAACATGGACGGAGCTAGAAGGTATTATGCTCTTGAAATAAGCCAGGCAGAGAAAGACAATTACCAAATGATTTCACTCATTTGTGGAGAACAACAAAGCAATACTGAAGGAACAAAACAGCAGCAGACTCACAGACTGCAAGAAGGGACTAACGGTTACCAAAGGGAAAGGGACTGGGGAGGATGGGAGAAGGGGATTAAGGAGTACGATGATCAGCACACAAATGTAGGGGGGTCACAGGGAAGGCAGTATAGCACCAAGAAAACAAGTAGTGACTCTGTAGCAGCCCACTACGCTGATAGACAGTGACTCTATAGCATTTTACTACACTGATTGACAGTGACTGCAATGGGGTCTGTGTGGGGTGGACTTGATAATACGGGTGAATATAGTAACCACAATGTTGCTCATGTGAAACCTTCATAAGATTGTGTATCAATGATACCTTAATAACCACCCCCCCAAAAAAGAAAAGAAAGCAAAGCAGCTTTATTGCTGATAAGGAGAAAGTTATAGTTGTCTGGATGAAGATTAAACCAGCCACAACATTCCCTTAAGCCAAAGCCCAATCCAGAGCAAGGTCCTGAACTCTCTTCAGTTTTAGGAGGGCTGAGGGAGGGAAGACAGCTGTGGAAGAAAAAATGGAAACTAGCAAAGGTTGGTTCCTGAGGTTTAAGGGAGGAAGCCGCCTCCATAGCGTAAAAGCACAGGTGAGGCAGCAGCGCTGTGCAGACGCTGCAGGAAGTCATCCAGGAGATCCAGCTCAGATAATGAAGTGGTTACACTAAAGAACCAGTTTTCACTGTAGATGAAACAGTGTCTACTGGAAGAAGATGCCATCTAGGACTGTCATAGCTAGAGAGGAGAGGTCAGCTGCGAAGGTGGAGGGGCTCATGCAGTGGGTGACTCTTAAGTTGAAGCCAGTGTTCATTGATCATTCCAAAAATCTCAGGGCCCTTAAGAATGAGGCTACGTCTACTCTGCCTGTGCTCTATAAATGGAACAAAGCCTGGATGACAGCACATCTGTTTACAGCGTAGGTTATTAAATAAATATTTCAAGCCCACTGTTGAGACCAGTTGCTCAGAAAAAAAAGGTTCCTTTCAAAATATTACTACTCACTGACAATGTACCTGGGCACCCAAGAGCTGTGGTGGAGATGGACAACGAGATGAATGTTGTCATGCCTGCTAACACAGCACCCATTCTGCAGCCCAGGGATCAAGGAGTCATTTCACCTTTCAAGTCTTATTATTGAAGAAATACATTTGAAAGGCTATAGCTGCCACAGATATCCATTGATACATGATGGATCTGGACAAACAGAAAATCTTTTGGAAAGGATTCACTATTTTAGACAGCAGTAAGAACACCTGGGATTCAGGGGAAGAGGTCAAAATACCGGCGTTAACAGGAGTTTGGAAAGAGTTGACTCCAAATCTCACAGGTGGTTTTTGAGTGAGGGGTTCGAGACGTCAGGGGAGGAAGTCACTGTAGATGAGAGGGAAACAGCAAGGGAACCAGAATTAGAAGTGGAGCCTGAAGATGGGACTGAATTGCTGCATCTCATGGCACAACTTTAATGGATGAGGAGCTACTCCTTATAGATGAGCAAAGTGGTTTCTTGAGATGGAATCTACTCCCAGGGAAGATGCTGTGAACACTGTTGAAATGACAACCAAGTATTTAGAATATGACATAAACTTAGTTTATGAAACAGTGGCAGGGTTTGAGAAGACTGATGCCAATTTTGAAAGAAATTCCACACTATGGTAAAATTCTATCAAACCAGGATCACGTGCTAGAGAGAAATCATCGTGAAAGAAAGAGTCAACTGAAGAAGCAAACTTCACTATTGTCTTATTTTTAGCAATGGCGACAGCCACCCCAACCTTCAGCAACCGCCACCCTCCCAGGTCTTGTATTACAGAGACACATCGGTCACCAGGTACCAACATCGAGGTAAGACTCGCCACGAGCAAAAAGGCTGACTCACTGAATGCTCAGATGTTGGCTGGCATTTTTTAGCCATAAACTATTTTCTAACTGGAGTATGTACATTGTTTTTTTAGACATAATACTATTGCATATTTAACAGACTACAGTAGAGTATAAATATAACTTTTAGATGCACTGGGAAACCAAAAAATTAATCTGACTCGCTTTAATCTGGTGCTCTGGAGCTGAACCTGCAATCTCTCTCTAATACAAGGTAGGCTTGTATTAGACGCTGAAAATCCCCCACAAGCGGAGGCACAACACAGACCTGTAGGGGCCCCATGTGGGAACAGGAGGATCCTGGGTGGGTTAGGAAGGGTGTGGGAAACTCTGGGTACTGCCCAGGCAGCCAGAGCTGCTGGGTGAGGACTCCTGGTCCTCTAGGCCTAGTGCGCCCATGCCAGGGAGGCCTTCTTAGTCCGTGACTCCAAATATTTCAATCCAGCCTAAGGCAGGCTGGAATCCCAGATATTGTCCATGTTCTAAAGGCAGTCAATGGCAAAATTAAGCACTGCTTTCCAGGTATTTAATTGACAGCCAGCCTAGCTTAAAACTGAGTTTTCATAAGACTGCTTTTTTTTTTTTTTTGGTATCATTAATATCAATTACATGAGCAACATGTGGTTACTGGATTTCCCCCATTATCAGGTCCCCACCATATACCCCATTGCAGTCACGGTCCATCAGCGTCGTAAGATGCTATCGAGCCACTACTTAAACACTGCTTATTTTTTAGGGTCAACTTGAGATGGGAAACAAAGGTGGATGGGAGACAGGCTGCGGCTCTCTAGGAGGAAGATCACTCTCACCGGGGCTGAATGTCCAGAAGAGGAAGAGCCACCCCGAGAGGCGGCAAGCCACACAGGAAGAGCCAGCCTTGGACATGGTGGGGCCAGATGGCACCAAGGAGCCCCCCAACCCCGCTTCGTGTGCCACTTGGGCTCCCCAACCTTTTGGATACGCTCATCTCGTTCGTTCTCGTGTATTACAGAGACACAAGCGACTGTCTAACGTTCAGTGTCATTTGCTACAGTAGTCAAACTTGTAGCTTTCAAAAAATGTTTTAACAAGATCAAGTTTAAGTTTAATTGAAACTCAGCATTTTATGGATATTCCTTTCCTAATTTCTATTTCCTATTTCCAACTCAAATAAAAAACATTAACAAGCAAGGCAGCTCATCTATAGTGAGGTTAATTCAGATGGGGGTCTGCAACAGGAGCCCTCCCGGCAGCTGGTTGTGCCCGAATGGAGAGAGAGCTCAAACAGCCAGGTGTGAGTAGCAGTGGGAAGAGTGAGGAGTTCTAGAATGTTCACTACGGACACACTCATTTCTGGGTAGTGTAGGGGTGAGCACACTGGACTCCTTGGTAGTAAACCAAAGTCACGATCACCATGTCACCTAAGTCAAAAGGCTATTGTGTGTTGAGAAGGTGTTTTTGAAGACATCAGACTTGTGTGACAACTGATGAAAAGACTTGAGACAGTAACTCTAAGTTGTCCTGAAGTGATCACTGCTTGTGAATGAGAGTGGGGGCTACAGTGTCACTGGCATTCTGACGGGCCTTATGTTAAGATGGTGCGGCATCTGTCAGGAGCTCTGATAAGAGGCACCAGGCTTTGCTCATGCAGGTAAGCCAAGAAGAGAGGCAGGTTTCCAAGAACTGCAGCCCCATCTCAGGCCAGCCCTAAAGTCACAGGCCATTACTGGTTTCACAGGGTTCCCCCCAGTACAGATTAGAAAGGAACAGGGGACAGGAGACAGACAGGACAGGGGCACAGTGGTGAGACCCAGGAGCCAAGCTCCTCGGCTCCCCAGCAGTACATGGCTGTCCCAGAGCAGATCAAACATCTACTCACCCAGTGTTTCCGATCAACATCTTCATCTGCATCCCACTTTCGAGTTAAGAAAGGGTGTTTTTTGCTGATTATTTCTCCTTCAAAGAAGGTCGTAAGGGTTGGATACTCCTATGATAAAAACCCAAATATCAAACAAGATGTTAAACAGAGTTTCAATCTTTTACAAAAGGGAGATCAACTTTGCTTTATCTGTTTCCCAGTTGTCCGCTAGCAACAATGCAAGCCAGAGTGGGGCCCTGCGGCCCGCCGAGGCTGAGGACGGGCCCGCACGGATGGTGCCTGCAGAGGCTCTTGGACTTCGTCACTTTGCAAGAAGCAGAGAATCTTTTTTTGACTTCACTTGTCATGTGTTGGCTCAGAAAGGAATTTGGACAAATAAAATCTGAATATTCTAGCACACAAAGCAGATGGTGACTTAGTAGATTTTACTACCCAAGGAAAACACCAAAAGAGGCTCCGAAATCACAGCTAAATTCACGGCTGAGTCTCCCTCTTCCCACAGCCTGGCCCACAGCCCTTCTGTTGCCAATTCTTCAGGTTTCCAGGGGTGGCTGCTTTTTTGTAGAAAATCTTGATATACTAAGGATACACTGAATTCTGTCATATGAACTAAGAGATCTATACTAGAGAAATCTATACTAGAGAAAATACATGTGAATCAGGTCTGCAATGGGAATTTGCAACCATAAAAAACATACTGTTGAAAAAATAAGCTGTTGTCCTAATCAGGTGCTTAGAATACTCCTATTAATTTTATTTGCTATTTGTTCATCTGCTAATAAGGAGGCACCACAGACATGGAAGAAAATCAACAGAAGAAAAGCTAAATACTGTAAGAAGTCCATTTCTGTGCATTTGTAAAACCAACCAACCGACTGAACAAATAACCCCTCAGCCAGCCTGACAGCCCCTGGTGCTTCTTGGGAGCAGAGCAGGTGGCCACTGGCCTGGCAAACTACAGATTACAGTCTGAATGTCCCTGGGACCACAGAGGGCCCACTTTCCTCTTCAGACCCTATGTAAGCCCCTCTTACTCTGCAGCAAACAGCTACATGTGTTTAAAATAAATGCGCTCCGATGGCTTTGCTACTTCTCCCAGCATGGCCTGCCACGTAGCTTGGGCCCGTCTCAGAGGGGTGCTGTGCTGGCTCAGCAGCCTCCAGGAAACGGCACGGCCATACCACACACCCCGAAGCAGCCTCTTCTCTTAACAGGGAGCTTTGAAATGCAGGACATCCACACAACACTGTCGCTGGATTCCTCACGTATTTACATATACCGAGTCAAGATATTTGCAAATTTCCTAAATGGAACCCTGTTGTAAACGTATAAACCATACTAATCCGTTTTAGGAAGGACCAGTAAGGAAGACAGTTCTTATGTAAGTTAGCACCTGACTTCAAATTTTTAATTAAAAGCTGTATATACTGATCTGAGTATTTTCAAAACTTCCACAAAAGAGAAACAAGAATAAAATGATGACGTGGTCCTATTACAATACAAAGAAAATACTTATGGTTCAATTCACAAGCTTTCCTAAGGAATGACTCTGTACTGACTTCTCTCTAAAAACACTTTAGGCAACATATCAGGGCGACTAGAAGGTACCTCGAAACTGAGAAACAAATGAAATAAATACCTAATGAATGAAGGTCAATATGCACAGAAGTTACCAAAAAGACAATTATCTCTCAGGGAAGAACGAGGAAGTGCAAGCAGGTGACTACAGCCAAACTGGCAGTAATTCATAGAGAAAGGAAACCTGTTGGTATGAGGGACATTAGGAAAATGAGTCAGACAGGGAGAGGGGCACTAGGCTCCCTGCCCCCACCCCCACCCAAAGCGGGCTTGAGCTCCCTGTGTGGGTCTGTCTCTCACCAGAATTTAAATTGTCCAACCCACTCCCCACTCCCTTCCCTGATTCCAGGCTCATCAAAAATTGTCTGATGATGGGTCCGGTTTTCCATGTAGACCTGCATGGGGGTCAACATTCAATTGGCCAGTAAGTCAGACAGAACTTTTGGACATGCATGTACCCCATTTTGTAAATGAGTGACCCAGCACTCCTGTTGACACATGGCTCCTGTGAGTTCGGCTGGTGGCACCTCTCCCCCTGATTCTGAGCAAGTCTACACGACCTCAACAGGAGCTTCCAGACCTGTCTAGTGAGTGGAGGGCCTGACCATCACCCCCTCAAGGCTGGGCTCCCAGACCTGGTGCGAGCTGCCAGCCGTGGGGCCCCCCTTGGGAGGGACCCCGTCCCTACTGTGGCCGGCTCAGAAGTGCAAAGAGAAGGTCACATGATACCCGTTCTTCACAGTTCTGGAATTTCATTTCCAGAAGGCCCACCAACGTTTTAAAAACTGCTTGCTTGTGACCATGCGGTAGCTAAGAGGCAACTTATTTTCAATTTCATAGTTAATTTTCTGTATTGTATACATGAGGAAGACTATGACTAAAACCCAAGCATTTAAACAGTTTGACAACAGTAAATTATATATTCGATATTTTAACAACTATAAAAGGAAAAGCAAACAAAAATGGGTAACTACATTTTACAACACAGATAGGAGATTATTTGAGGAGTCAACACCTCTTCTGCATTTTACTGATTATCTATAGTGACCATGGTTAGATTTACAATTTGAAGTCCTGAAGTTGACAGTGCTGTGACCGCATGAAAAGCGAGTGGGTGAATTGTATGGTATGTGAGCAGTACCTCAGCAAAACCACTAAAAAAGATGAAGCTGAAGACTTCTGAGGCTGGAGTGGGGCACCTTAGGCACATCAGCCTTGGTGGAAGTAAACCCCCTTGAACGCCACAGCGAGCCCACTGCCCCACTGGCAGCAGACCTCTCTGGAGGCCACATCTCAGGAGGCCACGGCAGGGCCGGTGGGAAGGATGGGCCTGGAGGGTGGTCTTGAATTCTGGTCGTGAGCCTAGGCCCCCAACTCAAGACCGCCAGCCTGACTCAGGGGCGCTCCCCTCTGTGAGGGTCACTTGCTGCTGACGGAAGGTCCATTTCTGTACACTCTTATGGGGTTTGTGATGCTACTTACCATTTCTTTACAGCTTCCTATGACCAGAATGACTGATTTCACAATTAGCATTAACATTCCATATTACAAATTTTGCTTGTTTCCTTATGGAGTTAAATGTTTATCTTCTGTTTGCAATACAATTGACCCTTGAACAATGCAAGGGGTAGGGGCGCCAACACCCTGAGCAGTTGAAAATCCATGTAAACTTTGACTCCGCAGACACTCAACTAAGTGCCTACTGTTGACAAGTGATTAACAAACACTTAACACATACTTTGTATATGTATTATATACTGTATTCTGTATATATTAGAATAAAATAAGCCAGAGAAAATGTTTTTTCAAACTGTCGTAAATATCCAAAAAAAATTTCCAATACATTATTGAAAATTTCTGCATATAAGTGGATCCACGCAGTTCAAATCCACCTTACTCAAGGGTCAACTGTACATTTGGCTGCCTTAGAGTTGGGCATATTCTGTTTACTATGTTTCCTACTACCACAAATTCAAAGGTTAAGAATCCTTCATTTGCTATCATTTTCTACCCATAGTTTCATAGGAAATTCTCAACCAAGCAGCTAACAGAGAAGGAGAACCAGATGGCCTCAAAGAAACAGAAACAATTGTTTCAAGGCTATGGACAGGTGCCATGGTCAGTACCCCATGTTTGTACCACCTTACAGTCTACCGCTCACTCTTAGCTGTTACCTCCCCGCTGGACAAGCCCCAGGAGTGGACATAGCAGGCACTGTTAATTCTCATTTCACAGATAAAAAACTGAAATGAAGGGAAATTAACAGTCATGGAACCAGTAAGGGACAGAGTGAGGTCACCCCAGTCCCTTTCCAGGGCTGCAGGCAGCATTTCCAAACAGTGCAGGGCCACCAAGACAGGGAGAGCTGACAAAGCCAGAGGACCTGCAGCGGGGCCAAGCCAGGCCCTCCCTGCAGCCAGGCAGCCGGTTCGGCCACCTCTTCCTCTTCCTGTTTATACTCACTAGTGGGAAGAGAAAGGATGCTCTTTCTTACTTTCTACATTCCCAGGAGTTCTGACATTTAAAATGGTCCAAAGGAGGGAAAATACCCTACATTCACATAGCAGCTACTTCTGGTAGGAACTGGGTGGTCATTTTTCATTGTTCCAGTAAACTAAGGGGTTTAAAGAACTTCAAAGACCTCAGTTCTCGAAGGATTGATGCGTATCAGAAAGTATTAACCTTATAACAAGGGTGGTAGCTATAGTCTCACTGTATTTTTTTTCAAAAAGAATCAAACACAAAAGCAACAGTGTTGGTCATATGGTGACTTATTTATAAACTCTAAGGCTTTATGAATCTATATACTTTCCAACAGGACACATCAAAACTGCATGTTTTATGTTCACCAAACAATAAAAACACTTAGAAACAGGGTGCCGAAATCAGGCCCCCCTGTGTCCAAACTGCCTGCCCTTCACACTCGGAGACTGCTGAGCATGTGGCCCACTTTCTAGTTCTAGTTCACCTGAGTGGGTGCTTACCTCAGTAAGGCCTTTAATCTTCAGGTACCCACAAAGGTAAGAGTTCCCCGTGTCCACATGCTGGAAAGAAAGGACATACAGCCTTTGTTAGGTATGGAAGAAACACCAGGAGACAAGCTGGAGGTGCTTTGGAAACCCACGCATCCAGTGGTCAGAGGCACCTTTGGGGGCAGGTGGGGCAGGGAGGCCTGGAGGTAGGGTGCACGCCCAGCACAGCCTCTGGGACCTTGGGAAGTCCTCCCCATCCACATGCCTACTCAGATGATGCTAACTGATCCCAGGACCCTCTCAGCTTCCTTCAGTTCAATAGCTGGAACCTCATTTCTGTCCTGGCTTCTGTTCTCAAGTGCCCCGCTGGTCTAGCAAGTCTATTCCCCCATTTTACACTACATACCTCCCTACATTCTTTCTTTACGAAATGGGCAGAATATTCAGGAAAGACATCTATCTTATGAGGACTTACATGGTATAAATTTCAGGTATGAACCAAAATGCTGACCTCAGGCCGGAATATACGGTGAACACCTGCTCTGCCCATTTCATACACGGATGCTCATATTTTGTGATGAAGAGTTAGGAGCCTAATGTAAACAGGGCCGACAGGCATAGCGGATTCTGAGGGTCAGCAGCCACTCCATGACTGGCTGCTGAGACACTGCCGGATGCCTACCCAGCAACCAGGCTCCTACTTCTTAATGCTGCCAGGGCCCAGATCTTGTCCTGGCACCTATCCTGCCCTGCAAGAACTCAGATGGATCCAAGGCAAACATATGCCCCCAGTCCCTTGTGAGTCATCCGTTCAGGGCTGAGTGGCCCAGTTCTAGCCAAATACATGTGTAAGTCTCCTCGGGTGCTTCTGGGAAAAATTCTGGCTTTTGAAGAGGCCTTTTCTGTATCTGCACGCAGTGCTCAGTCCTGTGGCAGCCATCTAGAGATCATGAGAAGCAGGCTGGGAAAGGCCAAGGATGGCAGCACAGAAAGACGGAAGGAAACGTCTGAACAAGCCACTCTGGGACCAAGACCTCCAGCCTTCTAGTGATGTGAGGTAATGGGTCCACTTATTCTTTAAGCTATTTTGATAGGCGCATGGTGATGTGCAGCTGAAGGATGCACACTAGCTGGCGTATTTCACCCAAATTCCTGTGGACTCACAAAGAATAGGCAGACTTTCAGATTTCATGCCAACTGGATTCACTTACACAGTAAATCCCTGGAATTAAAGCAAGACAAAGTACCACGGTGCTGTAGCGCATCGGAATTCTAATGTTAAGGGAGGCCTCATATTTAAGAACCAGGAAAGTTTTGTGGCATTTAACAGATTTGGGGACTCCATTACTTCCAATTACGCCATGAATCAAGTACTAAGGCAATTCTGGAAAACTGTAATGAACTCAGCCAGCCAGGCGAGGTCAGTACCACGGCAAACGGGCTTCAACGAGGCTGGAGTCCCGGAGTTGGTGCCAGGGATAAAGGTATTCCATGTGAAAACTGTGAAAGCATTTTAAATATCCCCATCTGCTGACCTTGGCGCTGGATGTTACCTGAAGCAGCTGACATGCACTGACATGGCTCAGCAAAGAACTTTTATTAAAGGACACACAGCTCTAATCTGAGGCCTGAAATTTTATGTGTGCAATTCTCACTGAATTCAATATACTTTGGGGTTTCACAGCTGCTGGAAAGGGTATCAGGTGGCAAGGACACTTGCTAATAAGATTAAAAACTGAACTGTAAATTGGCTAACATTTTGCATGGATTATCACATGCTCAAGAATCAGAATTTCAGTTTGGACCCCATTCAACCATGTGTCTCCCATTCTGCCCAAATTGATCTTGATGACGGCTGGTGAATTCCAGGACACCACAGTGCAGACAGCTTTCACCAGCTGATCGGCCAGCATCTCAATGAGAATGATAACAGGCAAATGTTTAGCAAGAAGGTCTCACAGCACAGCTGTGTCCAACAGCTGCTCTTTATAATATTCCTTTCACAGTGACCCTGGCCTTCACTTTTGGCTTCTTGGGCAGCAGAGGAGAAATACAGTAATCACAGTGACAACAACAAAAAAGACCCAGCCGGAATCTCACAAAGGTTTGAGAAACTCTTTAAACTGGAATTTCAGAAAAGACAGCCCTCTAAAAGCACATGAAAAGATGCACAACATCACTAGTCATTAGGGAAAGTCAAACGAAAAAACCACAATGAGATACCATGTCACACCCACTAGGAAGGCTACAATAAAAAAGATGGATGATGAGTAGCAAGTGTTGGTGAAGATGTGGAGAAACTGGACCCCTCACACACTGCTGGTGGGTTGAAAATGGGGCAGCCAGTCTGGAAAACAGCCTGGCAGGTCCTTTGAGTATTAAACACAGTTACCATACAACCCAGCATTCCACTCCTAGTTATCTACCCAAGAGAAATGAAGACGGACGTCCACACAAAACCTTGTACATGAATGTTCACAGCAGCATTATTTATAATAGCCAAAATATCGAGACACCCCAAATAACCACTGATCGATGGATAAACAAAATGTTGTCTAGCCATACAATGAACTATTATGCATCAATAAAAAGAATGAAGCTTTGACACATGTCATGACATGGGTGAACCTTGAAAACATTATGCGCTGTGAAAGAAGTTAGGTGCTTAAAAGGTCACAGATAGTATGCTCTCACTTACATGAAATGTCCAGAACAAGCAAATCTTAGGGGGAAAAAAATTAGTGGTTGCCTAGGGTTGAAGGGGGTGTGAAGGCTAAGGGGTGGGGGGTGTCTTTTCAGGGGGATGAAAATGTTCTAAAATTAGATGGCTGTGATGGTTCCACACCTGTGAATACACTAGAAACTACTGAATTGTACACCTTAAATAGGTGAATTGTATATGAAATTCATCTCATGTGAATACATCTCAATAAAAGTGTTATAAAAAAAAAAAGCAAGCAAGCAGCAACAGAGGCTGAGTTATAAAAGGCAGAAGTGTTCTAAGAAGGCTGGTTTATTCCAAGAAACTAGTCCTGGCTGAAAAACCAGATGATGGGGCAATTCACATGCCACTGACTAGTCTCGATGATGGAGAAGCAGCTTGCCCATCCAGATGTGGGGCAGCATTCCTGCTCATGACCACCACCCCCTCAATCAGACATCCTACTCAAGTGGCCTCCAGCCACCAGCCAGGTTTCTGTTTGGGCTGCCCTGAGACCTGTCAGGTGGGCACCAGCTCAGTCACCACTTCCACCTGGTCACAAGGAAACTGGCACCTGACAGAAATTCAGAAGCAACACACTAAGGTAAGACGAAGGCAGCTGCTGCAGTAACCAAAGCAGACTTCTCTTCTACCCTAGTTACCCTGCCACTTGTCCCCCACCTTAGAAGCCATCAACTTCAACAATGGGCACAAATTCAGGATCATTCCAAACATGACCCACACAAGGGATCTCACTTCCAGAATGCTGATAAGTTGCAAAAATAAATAAATAAAAGCCTGTACTTCACACTAAATTCTCACATTTTAAGCAAAAGAGAAGGGGGACCACCACATTATGCATATAATTATGAAGACTGAAATAACTCTGCCACAATAGTTTTTCAATGACAATAAATATCATGGCTCATGAAATTTAAGTTTATACACCAGATACAATTAACATGAAAATGCAGTTATCCCGATTAAAACAAGAGAACATCATTTATTCCCACAAAACAGTATGAAAAAGAGAGACTGATGAACACTCTGCAGTTAGCAGAAAGAAAATGTACCTTCATTGTCTTTTGGGTGGGAGACCCACTTGCTCAGAAGAGAGGCTGTTTAAGATGTAAAATTTGTAAAGGGCAAAAGGCGAGCATAAGGAAAAGGTGCATCCTACACTCTGTCTTCACACATGGTGCTGTAAGGCAGCCCCCAAGACTTCAGAGCTTCTGCAAGTCCTTTCAAGGGGACAGAAGATGTCTGGAGGGGCTTTTGGAAACAGCCTAGGAGGTGGAGGGTCAGGCCAAGGAAAAAGGTGCAAAGGGGGGCGGAAGGAGCGTCCTGAGGCAGCAAGGGCAGCTATAGAGGAGGAATAGTTTTGTGGAGTAGGGAGAGAAACAGAAGTTATCAATCACTGACCATATCCTTTGGCTGGGTAGAAATGTCAAGTGTGCTACTTGAAGGAAACACCACGTGAGAAAACTGCATGAATTAAATCTCCTAGTACGTGGGCATCAGAGACTAGGAGCAAGCTTTGGCGTGTAGGAAAAAGCTAAGAACACAGAAAGAGGGTCCCCTTGAACCAGGAAGGAATAAGATGAAGGTATGGGGTGGGGAGGTCTGGGTTGACAGGCCAGGGAGACTGGGAGCAGAATGGAGGTGGTCAGAGAATGGGGGTAGGGAGGATAAGCCTGGGGCAGGAATCCTCAGGTGGGGGCAGCTGGGGCCTGAGCCAGAGATGGGGCAGTAAGAGGTCCGGGGGCCTCTAAGGGACAGTGAGGAGCTCCAGCCAGCAGCACCCAGGGTGAGAGTACCTGGGCTGGAGGGGAGCCAGGAGTCAGGAGTCAGTTGTGGGTTGGGGACTCTCCGGCTAAGGGGCTAATGGAAGGAGGGTGCTCCCAGGTCTGAGGATTCCTGGGACTTCGGGAAGGGGGCTTGGGGGTAGAGGCATGTCTCAAAGTTTTAGAGAATCTGACTTGGGCCCAACCATGGGAAGGGTCCAGAGTCAGGAGAAACCAATGGAGAGTATTTCAGGGTCTGAGAGATGCTGCAGGCAAGGCCGATCTCAGGGTGACAGGTCATGGGAAGGTCCCAGGACTGAGTAGGACCAATCACGGTGGGCTTCCGGATCCCAGGCGGGTGGGTCTCGGGCTTCGAGTCTGGGAGAGTGTTCAGGGTCTGCCAGGAGCTGCTCACGACAGGCTCCGCGTGTGAGGGGGCAGGTCAGGGTTGGGGGTCAGAGAGTGTGACACCAGCTGGGCAGGTCCCAGGGCGAAGCGCCGGGTGCAGGAGGCCCGACGGCGAGGGTCTGGCCCGCGGCTGCGGGCTCGAGGAGCCGGGGGCGGGCACGGCCCGTGAGCGCCGCGAGGAGGCCCTCGGGCCCCCGCCGGCCGGGCCCGGCGCTCACCTGCAGCACCACCTCTACGTCGTACGAGTTCCCCTTGCTCTTCTGGTGGCCGCGGAACTTGGAGCCGCTGTAGAGCAGGCTGGTGGCCACGCCGGGCTGCTGGGTGTTGATGGGCGGCGGGGGGATGAGCGAGGCCGCGGAGGCAGCCGAGGCACCAGCCGGCGGGGTACACTCAGTGCGGACCGGCATCGCGGGGTCCCCCGGAGCCAGGGCTGGGGGAGGGGAGAGGAACCGCCGCCGCCGCGCGCGAGCCGAGGACGGTGGCAGGGAGGGAGAGGCAGGGGCGCGCACGCGCGGGGTTGGGGCGGGAGGGGAGACACCCGCCCGCTGCCTGCGGACCAAGCGCTCCGTCCGCCACCGGGACCCCGGGACCTGCGAGAAGGGCCTCCCTGTCCTGAGCTGAGTCCGCCTCCCCACTTGCCCTCGCACACACACCATCCCTTCCGATTGGCTTGAGGTTGCCCAGGGGGCGGGAGTAGGCGCACGCGGCGCTTCCACCCATTGGTGGGCGGACGAAGCACGTGGCGGGGTGCGCGAGAGGCCCTCTGGGACTTGTAGTCTTCCCGAGGCGCGTTGTGGAGTGGGCGGGGCGAGGTGCGTTTGTGATGCTGATTGACTGGGGTTGTGCGCGAGTGGCGCGCTCAAGCTACGGCGCGCCGTTGGTCCATTCGGAAGATGGCGGCGTGCAGGGCAGGCTGAGGGCGCTGGAGAGGCAGTGAGAGGTTTCCGTACAGCCCGAGCCTGCGGCTTGGGGATCCTTTCTTCCTGTTTGCTGCTCTCAGGTTTTGTGCCGGCCGTCTACCCAGGCCCTCTAGCGCGATGTGGAGGAGCTGCCTCCGGCTGGTGGACGGGGGGCGCCGCCTCCTTAACCGGCCCCGGGGTGGTCTCACCGCCTGCGTGGGGCCGGGACCAAATCCCCCGTCCCCCGCCCGTGCCTACGTTCCCCCGACAGGTGAGGGAGGCCAGGGCACGTGCCCGCTTGGCCGGGGGCCAGCTGGGCTGAGGCGGGCTGTGCAGGGCGGGGTAATCGAGGCAGGGCTCAGGCTCAGGTGACGCAGGTCTATCGGGTTCTGTCACAGGTCGGGGAAGAGAAGCCCAGGCTGGGACCCCCCGAGGGCACACAGCGCGTCACCGCAGGAAAGACAGTAATTGGCATTTATCACGTGCAACTTTTCACCAGGATGATAGCTTTCCTCTCCAATAAAGCAAGCAGATGTATCCTTGTTTTCAGACAGGGAAAACGGGGTTCAGGATCACGATTGTATCAAGGACAAGATCAGAGATTCGTGGAGGGCCAGGTTCGGCCTGTCTGTTTCCTGTGCTCCAGGGCCTAGAAGGGGCCTGCACCTCCGGCACTGAGTCTCCCATCCCTGCCACTTTCTCTGCGTGGTTCTGGCCCTCCCTCCTACTGCCCTACCACAATCCCTGTCCCGCCTGCTAAGAGGTTGACAGCTGTGCCTCAATCCTCCACTTCTGACTGATGAGGCCTTAAAGAAGGCAATGGCCCTTTCACTGCTTCTGGGGAGCGGTTTTAGGGTAAGAGTAGGAGCAATACCCTTAAATGAGTGAAAGGAGAACACATTCCTTTCCTTCAGTTAGTTTCTCTGTGCTGAGGGCAGGAGGCATCATGGTCTTCAAGACAGTCATGGTCCCCACCTAGATGATGATCAGTGCCTAGTGCAGAAGGTCGTAATATCCTGATTAAACAGTACCTTATAATATCCTGTGATAGGGAAATGCAGTTGCCCCTTGAACAGCATGGGGATTAGGGGCACTCACCTCTTTTCGTGGTTAATCTGAGTATAACTTTGACTCCCCCAAAGCTTAACTGCTGATAGCCTACTGTTGACCAGAAGCCTTACTTGTAACAGCGGATTAACATGTATTTTGTATGTTATATGTATTATATGTTGTGTTCATAATATAAAGCAAGCTAGAGAAAATAAAACGTTTTTCAAATTGTCACAATCTCCAAAAACATTCCAATATATTAGTTGAAAAATATCTGCATATGAGTGGACCTCTGCAGTTCAAACCCACATTGTTCAAGGGTCAACTTGCAAAAAAGCTGTGAGAACACAAAGAGGCACCTGCTGTCATCTTGAAGGTCTTAAAAGGGTCTTGGGTGAAAGGACAGTTAAACAGAGTCTTGATAGATGAATAGGAGTTTGGTGTAGAGGAGGAGGAAGATGGCTAGAACACATCCAGAGGTGATGTGGGGTGTGAGGGACCTTGCTGTAACACTGCCTGCTTTAGAAAAGCTAGAATTCTACAGGCAGTTTGGCATTGTGGCAGAAATGTTGTGTGCAAATCTTGGGTCTGATGCTGGTTGGACCTCTGAGGTACTGTGATCTTGGGCACTTCACTACTTCCTTTGGGCATAATTTTCCTCTGTGATTTGAAGGATTAGGTTGCCTGTGAGCGTCCTTCTGTTAAGTTCCATAATTTTACACAGATGGATGCAGCAGGGAGCTGAGGTTTCACCTGTCAGGGCCCGGGTGAAGGGCATGAAGGTGGGCCATAGAGAGCCAGTAAAGAGGAAGAAAAGCATCTGTGTGATAGTGTGTGTGTGTGTGTGTGTGTGTGTGTGT
>JAQQAC010004778.1:1417769-1499992 GCA_029783875.1 Phataginus tricuspis | reverse complement strand
AAAGCATCTGTGTGATAGTGTGTGTGTGTGTGTGTGTGTGTGTGTGTGTGTGTGTGTGTGTGTGTTTTTATTCGGTCTTTGCCCTGTGAAATTCTTGTAATTTACTAAGCAATAAGAGTTGTGGGAGAATCTTTTATTATATTATTTGGTCTTTTGTCCTAAAATAGCTCAGGAGTGGTAAAGGTAAAAGGAGTATGGTATTCATAACAAGTCCCTTTCAACCACACCTAGGTTTATGTTAATGAGGTGACTTTTGGAAAACCCCTAAGGATGGGGCTGGTTGCTATAGGAACCAACCAAGTTAGAGGGTTGGAACTTTCAGCCCTACTCCTGACCTCTGGGGAGGGGAGAGAGCTGGAGGCTGACCACAGTGTGATTTAATCAATCATACCTATGCAATGAAATCTCCATAAAATCCCTGAACTACAGGCTTTGAGGTTTGGGTAGCTTCCTGGCTGGTGAACACACAGGTGCTGGGAGAGTGGCATACCTAGAGCACATGGAAGCCCTGCTCCCTTCCCCATCCCTCACCCAAAGCATCTTTTCCGTTTGGATGTTCCTGAGTTCTATCCTTTTATAGTAAATTGGTAATCTAGGCAGTAAAATGTTTTCCTGAGTTCAGTGATCTGCTTTAGCAAATTAATCAAACCTGAGGAGGGGTCCTGGGAACCTTGTATCTATAGTTGGTTAGTCAGAAGCCCAGGTGACCACCCGGACTTGCAATTGGCCTATGAAGGGGGGTTTGGGGAGTACGGTCCTGGGGGACTGAGCCCTTACCCTGTGGGATCTGCTGCCGTCTCCAGGCAGCTAGGGTCGGAATTGAATTGAATTGTAGGACACCGAACTGGTGTCACAGAGTTGACTGATGAGAAGCCGCCCCCAACTTGGCATACAGAGTATGTGAGTGTGTAAAGATAAACAAGAAAAATTATTTTTTTCCCTTTACAACATCCCAGAGGCACAGTGTGAGCAAAGGGAACACGGTCAGCAGTTCGCTTAAGTTCACAAGAGCAGAGTAAGTTTAGTTAGTTCAGTGGATGCCACTTCCCATTATGGTGGCACCTGATTTGTCACCTTTTTCCTTTGTGCTGCAGAGTTGCTAGTTTAGGCTCTTGGAAGTACCTGACACATGGTAGGAGGTGAAAGGTGAAAGAAAACAAGAATAAAGGAAAGAATGAAGCACGTGGGAGGAAGGCACATGAGCCAGGCTTCTGAGTGCTCTGTGAAGACTTCAGTGATTTGAAATTCTGTGATTTTTTGGAGTAGTGAAAGATTAAACCCAAGTGGGGCCTTCTCAAAGAAGACTTTGATTGGCAATCAGACTGAACTTGGCTCCTTAGGAATGGCCATGCCTCTGGGCTTGTAAAGGAGGAGAGGAGGGGGTTGGAAAAGGTGACCGGGTGTTGAGATATCACTGCAAGGAGGCCCATGTCAGGCTGTTTGGTGGTCCAGCTGTTGGAGATCCAGTTAGAAGGGAAGGTGATCTGGACAGTCTGCATGTCTGGCTGAGTGCGCTGCCCAGTGAAGTCAAGCTTCTCGTAGCATCTATCACCTCAGAGGTATTACCTACCCTGTCTTCATAGAGTGGCTGTGTTGTGTTGAGGGAGATTCTGTAGATAAGGAGACCACCTGTGTTTATAAATAAACTTTTATTGGAACACATCCTTACTCATTTATATATCATCTGGGGCTGCTTTCACTACAATGGCAGAGTTGATTGTTTGCAACAGAGATAATAGAGCCTGCAAAACCAGCTTTTTCCAGAAAATGTTTGCTAATCCCTGCTCTAGATGCTGGAGCAATTTGGAAAAAAACATGTTTAAACATTTGGCCCATTTACATTAATTGCTATGGCAGATACATTTGGCCACAAGAATTTTTTAACAACTTTATTAAAATATAATTCACTTATAATTTGCTCATTTAAAGCATATAATTCAAGAGTTTTTAGTATACCCAGAGAGTTATACGACCATCACCACAATCAATTCTAGAACATTATCACCCCCAGAAAAGCCCTGTACCCTTTAGTGTTCACTCTCCCCTTGTCCCCTCTGATCCCCCAACTCTAGACAACCACTACTTTATTTCCTTCTGTACATTTCCCTAGTTTGAACATTTCATATAAATGAGATGTGGTCTCTTTTGACTAGCTGTTTTTGAGTCAGCGTGTTTTCAGGGTTTATCCAAGTTGTAGCATGGATCCATTCTTTTTCATAGCTGAATACTATTCCATTGCATGGATGTGCCACATCTCATCTATTCATCCCTCTATTCATCCATGATGAACAGCTGGGATGTTCCCATCTTTTGGTTTTGTGAATGCTGCTGTAAACTCTGGGCACAAGTTTTTATGTGGGCAGATGTTTTCATTTCTCATAGATAAAAGAGTATATATACACGGAATTGCTGGGTCAAATGGTAACTGCTTCTTGAAGAACTGCCACACTGAGTCAAATGATTACTGTTTAACTTTTTGAGGCACTGTCCAAGGCAGTTGCACCATTTTACATGTCCACTAGCAAAGTATGAAGGTCCCAGTTTCTCCACATTCTTGCCAACATGTTGTTATTATCTGTCTTTTTGATTACAGCCCATCCTAGCGGGTGTGCAGTGGTGTCCCGGGTCCGATCTGCGCTTCCCTAATGTTGGATGATGTTGATCATCTTCTCATGTGCTTATTGGACATAGTTCATTTTTTTGGAGAAATGTCTATTCAGATCTTTGACTTTTTTTAATTGGGTCTTTGTCTTTTTATTATTGAGTTGTAAGAATTCTTTGTATCGTTAGCCTGAAGAATCTTGATACCTGAAAACAGCTGGTCAGAATTGTGTTAGGAATGTGGATGAAGGGATACCCCGAGTCAGAATTTAGCTTTAAGGCTTGAGGCCCACCAGATGGCACTGTTTAAAAAGATAAACGCGTTGAGACAGCTCTGAGAAGGCACTTCCTCTCTTGGTGCACTGCGGGGGTTGTGTTCTGAGGCTTTGAGTCTTTCCAAGGCAAAGGCCAACCCAGAAACTGAGGCTGGTAGAAAGATCACTCACTGGACCCTGAAGCTGGGATAGGAGGAGGAGTGTAAGAGGAAGTGACATAGAAAACAGCCTATTTCTTTTTTTTTAATTAAGTTATCATTGATAAACAATCTTATGAAGGTTTTACATGAGCAACATTGTGGTTTCAGCATTCACCCATGTTATCAAGTCCCCCCTGCCACCCCATTGCAGTCACTGTCCATCAGTGTAGTAAGATGTTACAGAGTCATTACTTGTCTTCTCCCTGCTGGACTGCCTTCCCCATAATCTAGCTATATTGCGTGTGCTAATTATAATGCTCCTTAATCCCCTTCTCCCTCCCTCCCCCACCCCTCCCCTTTGGTAATGGCTAGTCCCTTCTTGGAGTCTGTGAGTCTGCTGCTGTTTTGTTTCTTCAGTTTTGCTTTGTTGTTATACTCCACAAATGAGGGAAATCATTTGGTACTTGTCTTTCTCCGCCTGGCTTATTTCACTAAGCATAATATCCTCCAGCTCCATCCATGTTGTTGCAAATGGTAGGATTTGTTTTCTTCTTATGGCTGAATAATATTCCATTGTGTATATGTACCACATCTTCTTAATCCATTCATCTACTGATGGACACTTAGGTTGCTTCTATTTCTTGGCTATTGTAAATAGTGCTGCAATAAACATAGGGGTGCATCTGTCTTTTTGAAACTGGGCTGCTGCATTCTTAGGGTAAATTCCTAGGAGTGGGATTCCTGGGTCAAATGGTATTTCTATTTTGAGTTTTTTGAGGAACCCCCAAACTGCTTTCCACAATGGTTGAAGGCTGTTTCATCTTTAAAGACAGGGTCCCTGCTGCTGTCGGCTAGCCTTGTACTCACTGAGAGTATGGGTGTTTCACAGGCTCCTGGCCTCATGATTTCTCATATGTGACCCAAAACCTTTGAGGGCCCAGGTGAAGAACTTTTGGACATCGTTGGGGAGTGTGTATCCCACCAAATGCATTTCCCAGATCCTGTTCTTGTCTGCCTATGTGAACCCCTAGTTAGGGGTTCCTTTGCCTTCCTTACTGTGACCTGTCCAGCCCCTTGCCCCAGACCTGTCCTCCCCAACCCTCTCTGGACATCTCTAACAATCCTCTGCTGGAACAGCTACAGTCTTGTCCTGACTGTCCTTCTAGCTCTTCATAGCTGTGCTCTCTTGAGGTCCAGGACCTTTGTGCGAGCTGTTTATTCTGCTGAAAATTCCTTCTATACATGTGCCCTCTAAAAACGAATCATCAGTGGAGATGGGCCAACTCCTGCCTCTTCTTTGGGTCTCAGATGAAAGCTGACTGCTTGGAGGTCTGCCGGTAGCCACGGCGAGGTTAGGCTTCCTTGGCATGTGTCTGCAGCGCTCCCTGTACTTTACCATCATTGTTACTTTATTGTGTGGTTGGTTTAGTTTTGGTCTTCCCAGTGGACAGCAAGTGCCTCAAGGGCAGGGGGAGCTTTGAGGCCTCTTCCCAGGATTTACCTCACTTCCTGGAATAGGATTTCTCCTCACTGAAGTCTGTTCTGAGGCTGAAGTTGGCCCCTCCATGCACTGGCCGCATTCAGGAGAGCACCTGTCTAAGCCACGCATGCGTGTGGGCTGCCCTCGTCCGAGGCCAACAGCCTGGTGCTCCTTTTGCCATTCTGTCAATCTCTTTTTTCTGCATGGTTTACTCCTGTTTTGAGCGATTTTAGTTGACTAAGCCTCACCTGTCCATCCATCCCTCTCCCTTCCAGTTTTCCCTTCTTAATCAGACACAGAGGCTGACCTGACCAGGATGGAGGAACTGAGGTCTGAACAGTAATGCAGAGAAAAAAAACTTTACTTGTAGGAAAGTTTTGGAAGGTTCAGCTGGTTGCTGTCCGTGTGTGCCCCGAGTCCATTCCAGGCCCCGGGTCTCCGGGCCGCGTCCTGGGGCTGCATCAGGCCGTGTGCCAAATGCCCTTTGCTGGCACTTCCTGCTCCCGGTGGTGAGTCAGCTCCCAGAGCTCTGCCCACTTCCTGCCTCATTTTGCTTTAGACACGCTTCTCAGCCCAGGCATCAGAGAACGTACTGGATGTAGTCTGGATGTCTCGATCCAGGCCTCCAGACATAATGCGAGGCGGCCTCAGATTCGTGTCTCATCTGCCATCTGAATGTGGCTTACATAGCATGTAAAGTAGGGAACTTTAAGTACTGGAGTGCTGTAAGCCTCCTATTTTGGTGTCAAATGTGTGAGAGGATCACTGTTATAATTTTATTTCAGACAAGGGTGGGAAATGGTGCTATAATAATACAGCATCATCTCAGTGGCCAGATCTGATCACTTAAAAAAAAAATTCCACAGAGACTGTGTTTTTTGTCTGTTTTATTTGAAGTACTTACAGTAGCCAAGATATGGAGCAACCTAAGTGTCCATCAGTAGATGAATGGATAAAGAAGAGGTGGTACATGTACACAATGGAATACTATTCAGCCATAAGGAAGAAACAAATCCTACCATTTGCAACAACGTGGATGGAGCTAGAGGGTATTATGCTCAGTAAAATAAATCAGGCAGAGAAGACAAATACCAAATGATTTCTCTCATTTGTGGAGTATAACAACAAAGAAAAACTGAAGGAACAAAATAGCAGCAGACTCACAGACTCCAAGAAGGGACTAGTGGGTACCGAAGGGGAGGGGTGTGGGAGGGTGGGTGGGGAGGGCGGGAGAAGGGGATTGAGGGCTATTATGTTTAGTACACATGGTGTGGGGGTCACCGGGAAGACAGTGTAGCACAGAGGACAGTGACTGCAATGGGGCATGGGGGGGACTCAGTAATATGGGTGAATGTAGTAACCACATTGTTTTTCATGTGAAGCCTTCATAAGAGTGCATATCAATGATACCTTAATAAAAAAAAACAGTACTGATACATAGTAGGCATGCAAATCTTTTTTGTGGGAAAACAGTCTGGGCCTTAGTTCAGTAAGTGCGACCATGGAAATGCAGCCCCGGGCCCTCACTGTGTAAGCATTGTGACAGCAAGCGAGATTTATGAAAAAACACATGATGCAGAAAATATGAAAATACAAATGTTTGGAGTAAGACCAGATATCTCCTCTGTTGCCTCTTACCCTCCCGTGCACACAAACCAAGTTCTCCTGATTTTCATAGTCTTTGAATTATAAAATTTAGTCTAAACTTGGCAAAGTTGTTTTTTTTTTTAGAAAAGCATTGGAAGAAGTTAAAAAGCACTAACAAACGAATGAGTGTCCTTTTCTTCCACTGGCTGCATCATTATTTCCATTAACTCACTTCAGCCAGAGACTGGAGGCAGTGCGCAGTGAGTGTGTGAGTGGATGGAGGCTTCATTACAGGTGGTGAAAGGCCGGGCTATGGCCAGCAGCTTCCAAAACTGTGACCTGGGTGTTCCTTGTCAGGTGACGGGGTCTGCATGATTGCTTGGGAAGCTCTCCTAGTTTTTAATCCCTCCAGGTAAAAGAGGGGGGATTTGTTTACATTTTCCTATAAGATTTTATTCAAGTTATTTTCAGGTAGCACAGAACACAGATTTTCCCTCTTCTTAAAGGAAATGTTTGCAGTTCCTGTTGAATAACCAGGGAAGCTGGTTAATTAGGTTAATTAATTGGATAGAGGGGATGGGAAATGCTCCTGGGATCTCTCCCTCCTGCCTGTGCACACACACACACACGCACATGCACACCCACACTGGCTTTCCACTCGTGCCTTCTTAGAGGTGTCAGACTCTTACCTGGAATGGGCCTCTGGCTTTACTACATTCAGCCGTCTTTGCATTTGGGCACATTGTGCTGGCATGGGGGCAGGGCTGGCGAGGGCCAAATCGGGGGAGCATGCTTAGAAGCAGAAGATGCTAGAAAAGTCCGGTCAGCCTGCAGCTCCGTGATGCTGGGTGATCAGACTGTCCGTGGGCTTGGGGGCTGGCGGGGCATGGACAGCCTGTCCTGGAGAGTGAAGGCCTTCCTCCCCCAGCTTCCATCAGAAGCTATTGATCATGCCCACGGAGCAGGGCAGACCTTGACTGGAGATAGGAAAAGCAAGCCAATCAGTCAACATTAGCAGTAGGATACAAGCTGGTCTTGTCGCTGCCTCAGCTGTCTTGACATTATTTTAAACTGCCTTTTTGAAAAATCTTTCTCACAGAAAGGAAGAGGTTTTATCAGAATGTCAGCATCACACAGGGTGAAGGTGAGTGCCTGAAATTCTCACTGCCTCTTTTCCTTTTTTTTTTTTCTGTATATGGGTAGAAACATTTTTCATCTCCAGCTGGTTCAGCAGTGAGATTACCCTTTGCGCTTTTGTTTGTAAGTTTCTGTAAGTCCTCCTTGAAGGGACTTAGAGTTGTGTTTGTTCGCACCAATTCATGTAGCTAAATATAGGAGTGGTCACTTGATTCCACTTAACCATCCCTGAGACGTTTTCATTTGATCTTTCAAGGTGGCTTTGAGATAAACTTGGACCACCGGAAGCTGAGAACTCCCCAAGCCAAGCTCTTTACCGTCCCCAACGAGGCCCTAGCAACTGCGGTTGCCACTGAATGGGACTCCCAGCAGGACACCGTCAAGTTCTACACCATGCACCTGGTAACAAGTTCGCAAACCTATACCCTGATGCTCACTCCTGGCAGAAACAGAAACCCCTTTCCCAATTCCATTGAGGCACTCGGGTAGTGCCAGCCACACGTGCCTCCTGGGATGTGACAGACACTCCCATTGTGGCCGCGCCCCCTGCAGTTCCCCTGTTTAGAATGCCATGCCGGGTGGCTGGTTCTTCCTCTAGTCTCAAGACAGACATCTGTTCCCTGGCTGCCCAGCCTCTCATTTTTTATTTCAGCAGCCATCCCTTTGTTTCATCAGCACTTAACACAATTCGTAATCATCTGCTTTATGTTTACACACTTACGGCCTCTCTGCTCCACTCCTTGTAAGCACAGAAGGGCAGGGCCCCTCTTAGTTAGCGCACAGCCAGCCCCCGTCAGGTGGTTTAGCTGGCACTCAGTAAGTATTGGTGGAGTGCAGGAACCCAAGGGAGCAGATGGGGTCGGTGAGGACAACTCTCTGTGGATCCAGGGAGGCTCCCCACGTGGGTGGTTCACTGAGGCACTCTAGCCGACTGGGGAAGGTGGTAGCTGGACTCTTAAGATCCAGGCTCTGCAGTTTCCAGACTGTCACATTGGGCAAGTTACTGCTTCTCCTCAGCCCCACGTTCCCCCCAGTGGGAGGCGAGTGTTAACGTCACCTGGAGTGGTGCTCAGGACACGGGGGCCACAGAGCAAGTGCGGTCTGCGCTGGACTTAGTGCTGCTGTCCTGGTCATCACTGGCTCCACCCTGACATGCAGACCCAGAGGGGCTCCTTCAGCGTCTCCACAGCCAGTCCTTTGATTGTCTAATGAAGTTAGGGTAACGGTTCCAAACACCCTGCTGCGGATAAGGTAGATCTGGAAAAATAGCTGTGCTTCTGGTTTGGCTGTTCTGCTCCCCTGCTTTCTACAGTATTCAGGGAGCCGGCCAGTGAGCTTTCAGTCAGATTGGAGTTCATGTCCCACTTGCTGAATTTGACTGCTCTGGGCCTCACTTTCCCCATCTCTGAAATGGTTATAATAACTGCTGTGAGATTAAATTGAACACAGCAGAGCCCGGCAGAGAAGAGCATGAGACCCTGGGGAGGGTCACTGATCCGAGCGCCGCTGTGGAGCCCCAGGAGACCTGGAGCTGTCGCACACCGTGTGGCACAGAGCCTGGCTGCGGCAAGCTCTCAGAGAGGGTGACAGCTGAGGCTGTGGGACACCTCAGGGCGGGGCTGCATGTTGGCACCCCACACCCCGGGCATCGCTGTCTGGCTCTCCTGTGGTTGTGTGCTGGCTGCCGTGTCCTCTTGCCCAGGCCTGGTGGGCGGCGACAGGGCTCTCTGCCTTTTGATTCAGACCACACTGTGCAACACGTCTTTAGACAACCCGACCCAGAGAAACAAGGACCAGCTGATCCGGGCGGCTGTGAAGTTTCTGGACACTGACACCATCTGGTAATTGGCATTGAGATGGGCATTCCCCTTGGGCTTTGTGAGTTCTTTGGACTGTTGGCCTCTTTTGCCCAGACAGTTGTCAGTGGAAGAAGAGGCAGACAGCTATTATCTCACAGGGCAGGGAAGGTGGTCTATTTGACATCAGCACTTAGGTGCTCTGCAAATCCCTAGGACGGAGGACTCCTTGGGCTACAACAGTGTCGGACCTCCAGGCACTCCGTCTGTGGCCCTGCATCTGTCCCCTGGTCTGGATGGGTTGGGGTGGGGTGGCATATGCAACTCTTGCAGGGCCCAGGACTGAGGCGGTCACTTGCTGACCTTTGGTGGGGCCTCTGGCCCTGGACTTCTGCCCATTGGCACATTCTCATGTAGAAATCTTCATCATTGCTTGTGAGCTTAGGCACAGAAATGGTCAGGTGTTGATACTCAGGCTGGCTGCTGCTTCTGAATTCTCTCCTGTGTCTGTGTTCTTCAGCTAATTGGTCAGTGGTGCTGGAGCAAAGATGGAGAAGCTGGAGGGTTGAGCAGCACCATGTCTGCTGGCCCACATGCTCTGGGACCCTGAGGGATGAGGAGGGGCAAAGGTACTTCTAGGGAGGCAGCCCGAAGGGTGCCAGACTTTGAATTGCTGGTTCCGAAGTCCACTCCATTTGTGTTAGGGATCACTTGCTCACAGTGAACAGAAACTCATTCAGCCTAGCTCAGGTAAAAAGGGTTTTCTTGAAAACTACAGGAATCAGGATGGGAGCCAGAAGCTGAGATGCCAGAGGTCCTCCCTGTTTCCCTGTGGGGAGGAGGGAGAGCCTGCCTGTCATCCACTCCTCTCAGCAGCCCAGCTTTTCCTGCACACTCAGGGGCTGTCTTCTCTGTTCTGCTCACATCAGCCTGTGGTTTTCCATGGTGCCCACTGGGTTCCCATCCCATGAGGCCTTGCAGCTCAGCTCACCTCAGCTGACTCCATCTGTGACCCTTGGTCAAAACAAGTGGCACAGCCTGGCGTCGGGTGCTGTCAGGCCTCTGTGCCAGCAGCTGCACCTGGGACCAGGAGGCAGGTGGACTCATTAGGTGCAGACAGGCCATTTGTTCTGTGGCCAGGGGACAGTCTTGGGAGGGGTAAGACTAGGTGGGGATGCAGTGGCTGAGCTTCTGGCAGAGCATCTTAAGATCAAGTGGGTGTGGACCTGGGGGCACAGTATTAGTGCTGCAAGCCTTGACCTGTCAAATAATGCAACTTTTAGGACAGTGGTCTCAAACTCAGGCCTATAGTAGAACCCCCTGGACGGCTTATTAAAACAGATTGCTAGTCTCCACCCCCAGAGGTTATGTTTTCCATAGGTGTCAGGTGGGGCCTGAGAATTTGCATTTCTAACAAGTTCCCTGGTGATGCTCTGCTGCTGGCCCCAAGGCCACACGTTGAGAACCACGGCTTTAGAGGAAAGGCTTGAAGGGCTGGGAGGGGGTGTATGGAGAAGTTTCCATCTGTTGCCTTTTGGTTTTCCATTGTCTGTCATTGAATGAAGGAACTATACTTTTTTATTAATGAAGGTGATTTTTGCAATGAATTAGCTACAGGGTGGAAGAGCCAGAGACATTAGTGGAACTGCAGAAGAACGAGTGGGACCCAATCATAGACTGGGCCGAGGAGAGGTAAGATGTGCAGCCCCTGGTGCTGGGTGGCCGCTGGGACCCAGGGGCCATGCTGGACAACCAGAGCCCTTAGCTAGTAGACTTCCTGAGTTCAGAGCACCTGTGGGATTCAGACCCTCCCTCACGTTCAGGGATAGGGCCATCTTGGAAAAAATGCTCCTCAAATTAATTTCAGCCACTTGCCACCAGGGCACATTGTGCTGGTTATAGAAATGGGGCCCTGGTCCCTCCACAATTGACTGTGTGACCTTGGACTAGTCACTTGATCTCTCTGAGCTTCCTTGTCTGTGAGTGGGACTCACATCTCCTCCAGTGTTGTGAAGAGTAAATGAAGGGAAGCCTGGCACCCTGCTTGGCACACAGTAAATGCTCAAATTTTGGCAGTTGTCATCTTTATCATGGTCACGATTGCTATGGCATTAAACTGCATCACAGAGTAGCATGGGTGATATGTACACACATGGAGAAAAGTCTGGACAGCTGTCTACAAAGTTACAGGTGACATCCGTCCTGTGGATGTAAGGCTTCTAGGAATGGGTGGTACCCAGTATTTTCCCTTAGATGGAGAACTCCTTTGTGCACAATTGCATAGACTATTGATACAGTAGCAAAGCAAATTCTGTTTCATTTCATTCCCATGAGAGTTTGGGAGGCCTTCTACCTTAAGCACAGTATTTCATAAGCTCACACAGAGCAGTTCTGACATGGCATTTTTCACAGGAATGATGCCCACCTGTCTCACTTGTGTTTCCTGAGTGCCCACAGTGTGCCAGGCATTCTTGGGTCTTGTAGTAAAGGGTATAGTCAGCAAGCAAAAGGATCAAATGAAATGCAACAGCTGCAATACTGTGTGAGAGCTTTGAAGATACAGTATCATTTTGGAACTGAATGAAATACACAATAATTTAGATGCCTGGAGACCTTTGCTGTGGTACAAATCATCAGCTTTTTGTGACAGTGGAAATTTCTTATCTGTAGTAGTTTACAGAAAAACTTGGCTGTTTCCTGTGTTCCATTTGTACTATTAGAAATTTCTGCAAAAATATTTCTAACCAATGGGAAAAGCCAGTGATATATGAAAGGAAATTACAGAAATTGTGTTTGCTCTATTAGTTTTTTCCTATGTTTTATGTTATGATTGTTCTTGAAAATGTATCATTCTTGAAGCCACATCCCAGACCAAAATATAGTAGAGGCTTGTATATAGTAGAGGCTTAGTAAATATTTGAAAAAAAAATGGTTGAATGATATAGGTCATAGCAAATATGATTGTAAAGAAAAAATATTTAGAAGAAATTTTATATGACCTTAAATATGAAAAACTTTCTTAAAAGATTTAAAAAGCAGGTAGTTCATGCTTTGGATGGAGAGTCTAGAGAGCTGCACATGACTTGACCATCCATGCCTGTGTTTGGGGCAGTTTCTTGATACTTCTGGCTTTGCTCTTGGGCGACACAAAGTCGTTAGGTCAGGAGCCCACTGATCACACTGGCAGCTGCTCCCAGAATCCCAAGACAGGCCCCTTAGCCACATGCCCTTAAGGGGCCTGCACACATGCTCAGCAGTTTAGGGCTCTGCTTTGGGGCAAGAGCTGAGCGATCTAGCACCATAGGGACAAGCCAAAGCCCTTTCCTTTCAGATATGGTGTGGAGATCGGCTCCTCCACCAGCATAATGGGGCCCGGCATCCCAACCAGGACTCGGGAGGTGCTCATCAGCCACCTGGCATCTTACAACATGTGGGCGCTACAAGGTATGCGTGGCGCCTCCTGTGGGCCTTGGAGGACGGGTGGTGGCTTTGGGTGTCAGCAGTCCAGAGAGTCACAAGAACACTCTGGGGGCTGGCTCTGATGCCAGCCCTGTACCTGGTGGGAGGAGACAGCAGGCCCACACCCTTCCTGGAGAAAGTTGTCCTTCTCTCCCTCAGGAGTCTCTAGTCCACAGCTCACTGGCCAAGTGCAGGTGACATGCCCATCCATGATCATGTGCCCACCCAGGTAGGAGCCAAGGAGGGCTCACCCCCAAGGGACAACAGAGTGGCCTTTGAGGAGAATGCGGAATGGGCATGGCTGTTTCTGGTGACCATTCTTCCCCACTGGTGCCTTTGCACTTCCAGGGCTGTAGGGACAGGCAAAGAGTAGGTCTGGCAACTGCCCGGTTTCAGGGTAGGGGAGCCCTGGGTCCTGACCTGGCTTGTGTCCTTGCAGGGATTGAGTTTGTGGTGACCCAGCTCAAGTCCATGGTGCTCACCTTGGGCCTGATCGACCTGCGCCTGACAGTGGAGCAGGCCGTGCTACTGTCGCGTCTGGAGGAGGAGTACCAGGTGAGGTGTGGCCAGCGATCCGAGGTGGGCCCCCCAAGTCCTCACTTTCCCCTCCCTGATTCAGACTGTGTGATGGGGAGGTGAACCGATTGGAAATGTTTTTATGTAAGTTTGGTCTTTATTACTGTCCTGTTCATCTGGAAGCCAAAACTAAGGGTCAGTAAGAGTATTGGCAAGTAATAGTAAACAAAATAAGGGTAGTGAATGCCGCCGCTGTGTTCCCGCCGTGTGCTCAGCTCTCCCCTCATTGCATCACCTCCTCAACAGCCTGGTCAGGTGAGAGCTGTTGTCACCCCATTTTACACAGGAGGAAACGGGACGCATGGGTCACACCCCTGGAAAATGCTGGAGCCAGGGTTGGGAGCCGGGCCAAGGCCTTCGCCCTAGCTGCAGATGGAGGCCTGTGGGCAGTCCTAGAGCCTTTGGGCCCTGCCTCCGTGACTGGGGCTGCCTGTCTGCCCTTACAGGGGCTAAGCCTTCCGCTGGTATCACACAGCAGGTCACGTGGCTGGCAGTGGGGGCACAGGTGGCTGCTGTACGGGCAAGTTCTGATTTAGTGACTCGGAATTAATATGGTTTTGCTCCACTGTCATTGGCATTTAACTCAGAATTATGACGTCCTCTGCAGTCTTTTTGTTGTTACTTATTTCTCCAGCCTCAGAAGGTTAAATACTATTACAAATTGGCTCCTAGCACAATGAAAACCCTTCTTTAATGACAGTATTTCCTGAGTCAATCTAATCATCTGCCTGGAAAAATGCCAGGGGAAAATGTGTTTCTGTGTCACAGAAGAGGCTCCCATCCTCTGGATGTTAAGGACGGTCGAATGGCAAGAGGGGTGACCTGTGAGGGGGTGAGGGTTGTGGGCAGGGAGGCCAGGGGACCTGGTTTCCAGTCTGGAGTCTGCTTTCAACTGTGGGACTTGAGCCAGGCTGTCGTGCTCTGGACTTCAGGCTCAAACCAACACCACGACATACCACAGGTGTCCAGATGGAGGCTGGGCTACCCAGAAATGCTTGCATAGTGTGGCAGATTCTGAGTTCCTGGGCTGGGGCCGCGAGGCCATGTGTCCTGGGAGGTGATCCTGGCCAGGGAGGAGCCGGTGGGGCCAGGCTGGAGTTGCGCTGACATCTGGACAGCCACACTGTGTGTCCTGGCTCCGCCCTCCAGGTCTGCGTCCTGCAGAGAGAGTCTGCAGCCCTGCCTGTGTGCCGAGCAGAAAGGCCTCTGCAGCCCGCAGCCCCCCAGGGCTCCGCGACCTTGTGACTTACCTACCCCTGTACAGGGGCACATGTAGCCCAGCCCGCTAGACGGCTCCTAGAGGATGGCGTTCTCCAGGCCGCCTCATGCCGGCCGCCTGTGTGAGAAGGGCAGCACAGGGCCAGGCCCTCAGGGGAGTGCACATGTGACTTTGTCTCCTGGCCCACCCAGCAGTGGGCACCCACGGGCCCAGGGCCTGGGCCACACCCCTCAGACCCTCCCCGTCCTGTAGAGCATGGCGGCTGCTTTGCCCGCCAGTGTGCCTGCCTGCTGCCTCCCTCGTGCATTTCTCATTAGCCGGTCACCCAGCTCACGTCTCGTCCTCACCTCAGATCCAGAAGTGGGGCAACATTGAGTGGGCCCATGACTACGAGCTGCAGGAGCTGCGGGCGCGCACGGCCGCCGGAACCCTCTTTGTCCACCTCTGCTCTGAGAGCACCATGGTCAGGCACAAGCTCCCGCAGGCGTGAGGCGTGAGCGGCAGACCCAGCAAGACGGGGGCTGCATAGCTGCAGGCTCCCCACAACCCTCGGGGCTCCCAGCCAGTGGCACCCCAGGATGCAGAGTGCAGCTATCTGGAGGTCAGCTCTGGTCCAGGCTGGGTGCCCCAGACAATAGTGGGTGAGGGAGATGAGTGTAAGAATGACTTTGAATCCTGATTTTATTAAAGGTTTTTCTGCCCTAGAAACCTGTTGAGCCCTGTTTTCATTTACGCCTCCCCTTTTGCCCATTACTCCTATGTCCTCGTGCCACCAAGGTCAGACAGCTTACCCCTTTGGCACATTCTGGTGCAGTCTCCTGGTGCCAGGGCCCAGTGAAAGGGCAGCAGGAAGGATCTGCGTGCCAGGCAGTGAAGCCTCCCTTAGCCGCCCGCCCTGACTCACCTGAGTAATGACGTGGCGCCGCCTCTTTGGTGGGGCACCAGCCACACTGTCCATGTGCTCCCCGTGACCCTCGGCCGGCCCAGAGGAGGCACTGCCCGCTTCATAGATGCAGAGGTGGCATGGGAGGCCCGGCCTATACCCTTTACCTCTGGAGGGCCCTCAGGTGCCTGCCATCAAGCTTGGAGCTACAGGGAGCTGTGGCCTCCTCTGTGGGCTGGCCCGGACCCTGGAGCTGTGCTGGGGACTGGGGGACCCCTGTTTTGCTCCTCAGCACCCGGAGGAGAGAAGGTCTTGGTCCGCGACAGCTTCCAGTGGCCGCTGCCAGCCGCCTGCCCTGGCGTGTCCGAGGAGACGGCACAGGCACACAGCTGACACCGGCCACGGCGGAGAGTCTGGCCCAGGGGCAGCCCCTTGGGTGTCAACGCTCAGTAGACTAGTTAACTGCAAGGCCAGCCGCTGTGGTCTTTGTCTTTTTCTCTTGCTCATCTGAATGTGAATTTTGGCTATTTTTTTTTTAAACAATGGAGAAACAGTGGCATAAATCCTGCATTTTTCTCTACATTTGGAAGTTTTCCAGGGGTGGGGGAAGAATGGTGTTGGCAGGGTCATGGGTTGAAAAATCCCCATAACTCTTCTGAGGTGGTCAGTGAAGGGTGTGTTCTGGTTGGACCCAGTGCTGTTTTTTCAAGAGGAAGCCTCTGTGCAGACACTCTAGTCTATAATGTCGCTGCCTTCAGTGCTGTCCAGGTCACTCTGCATGTGGTCGGTGTAGTGATTGATCTCCTTCACTCGCTTGCGGTTCCTGGCGATCTCGTCCTTGTGGATCTGAGGGGTAAGACCAACCCAATGTCCTTTTGTCAGATGGTTGATTAGTATCTTTTACTGAGTCTAGTTTGGGGAAAAGGAAAGTAACGTAAAGTCTGGTGGGCTAATACTGAGTTCTCAGTGTGGAATTCTACAACTCTTAATTTTACATCATTTCTTATTGCAAATAGTATGTACTATCCCGGGAAGATTTCCACCCTGACTGGTAGCTAGAAAAACTGGGGCAGCCTGCTAGAGCAGGGTGACGCCTACCCACCTTGTCCACCAAGTCTGTACACCAAGAGTTGATCCTGGTCACCAGCTCATCTTCTCGATTGTCAATCTTCAGGAGGTGGATGTCATGCGATGCCCCAACAGCATTAACAATTGTGTCTTTGTCGACAAAAAGCTGGTGGGGAGAGAGCAGATGAACATGTGTCTCATTTCTCTGAGCACAGCCCAGAGCTGAAGAGAAAAGGAACACGAGAGTCCCTGGGTGGGAGCCCGCCTCTGTGTCAAGGCGCTTTCTCACAGCTCACCTTCCGGGACAACACCTGCAAGCAGCGGCAAGCATTCTGGGAAAGGGCCAACAGGGCGCTGACTTTGCAGTCCTAGTTGGGAGCGGGTTTTCTCCAGGGGAAGGGCAGGTGGCTGCCCCCGGGGAGCCTTATACAGGACATTGCCATCACGATGTTGCTCCTGGTTGCCCTAAAGTCTCACCTGCCTGAAACCTGCCAGTTGGGAAGTGTGAGGTTGGCCCAGGGTCTTGAGGCTGCTCTGGGGACAGAAGGCCCCACAAACCAAAGGCTGTTCACCCCACATTGTCTCCCCACTATTCACATTAACTAAATTGAACCTTGAATTACACTCAGACGTTCTTGTTCCCGACCTCATTTTTTGCCTTGTAAAAAGTTGTTGAAAATGGTCAGCCTCTACTAGGTCTGGCTGGTTCTAGGTGTTCACACTGGCTGTGGCGTGCCTGGCACAGTTGCAGATCGAGTGGAATTGTTTCCCAGAGCAGGGGAAGGCTGCTGAAGCACTCAGCAAGCAGTTGCCTCCACTTTGAAGGGAGATGCTTTATAATGCCAAGGACAGCAAGGACCTGAGCATCCTACGTTGCAGAGAAAACTGCATGTGGGTGTGTATGTGGGTTTAACTTTTGTATAGTGTTGGTTAGCTTAACAGTCTCCAAAATATGTTCTATGAAATCTTGAGATGTGAAATTTCTGGAAAAAAAGTATTCTTTGGTCAAATGCATTTGGGAAAGACTGCATACAAGGCCCCTCCTGATTTTCATGGTGCACAAAGCATTTTTCCAGAGAAGGCTCTGGGAATTCCTGTGGAAAATACGCCCTTTTAACTTTGTATTTCTGTTTTTCCAGCTTACTTGGCCACAGATTTCTTCTAAGAGTAATGCCCGTTAGTATTCTGTGGGCTGCTGGTTTCCCCAGAATGCCACGTGGAAAGGCCAGGCCAGCTGCTGTGGGGAATGGGGCATCTGCCAGACTGGCTGGCACAGCTGCGTGAGGGAAATGACAGGAAGTCCCTAACTCCCTCCACGGTGTGTGGGGGATCCCTGGCCTGGGAAGAGCTGAGGACGTGTGCGACCTGCGTGCTGGTGAGCCCCCCGTGATGGGCTGTGTAACGGTCATCCTGGTTATTTAGAAATAGCCACAACCACCACGTCTACCCAGCATGAAAGAGTCCTCATTCTGCATCTACACAGTGGGTCACCGCAGGGAAATCGTGCCCCTTAAAGTCTGGATATGCATGGAATAGCATTAGAGGCTGTGAGAAGTGAAGTCCGCTTAGAACCAGATGAGGTTAGAACCGGTTATGAAGAACCGGGTATTTGTGTAATACGAGTGAATCTTGTTTAAAGAAATGATATTAAAATGCAAGTTGCGAATTGTTTCTGGCCTTCAGGTGGCCTGGAGTGGTAGCTGCATCAGTTTAGCCTCTCCGAATAGTTCTCTGGGTAGAATATCCCAGATTCACCTCCTATTTCTACAGGTCAGAGTCACAGGGGTGTGCAGAGCCCTCAAGGAGCACCAGCTCCTTCCGGGTCTGAGCCACACCACTGTTCTGTGGGCCTCACTGGACTCCACAGCGGTGGCCTTGCAGCCTTAAAGACATTTCTTCCAAAGGGACCTCTTGGGGGTGGGAGGACAGCTGGAGGAAGGACCAGTAGGTTTCCCCACAGAGCACACATGGGATCAGATGATTCTGTCACTCTGCCCAGGGTGCCTGCTGACACCGGGGCCCACTCCTCCACAGAGAGACCAGCAGAGATCACCCTGCCCAGATCCTGCTCAGCTGATGGCTAGGGGCTAGTGCTGCCAGCGCCCCCTGCCCAGGGTGGGCCTTCGGGTCCCAGCCAGGATCTCATCCCAGCTACCCTATCCCTGAACTGCTGGCCTGGGTCACCCCCACTGTCGCTTGAGCAGACTCTGGGGACTCACAAGTCCTCTGTGATGTGGGCCCGAGCACTAGCCCTGTCCATGCCACTGGACACCCACATGGTGTTCAGGGCACCCAGGGACAAATCTGACCTGCTGCCTCCTCAGTGTCCCACTGGCTCACGGCAGCACAAGACCAGCACGTGCCTTTGGCCCCACGGAGGGAAGCAGTGGCATGCCCGCTGTCGCACTGACCTCGCCGTGGGCAGCTATGGCTGCCAGAGCCACTTGGATGCCCTCCCTGCCAGCTCCAGGCCTTCTGAGCGTGTGCGTTCTGCTTTTGCTTCCGAAGCACGAAGGACTTTAAAAGACAGACTTGGCCCTAAGTGTGTCACGAGCTGATCACAATCACTTAACTGAATGAGAAGAGTCCACAGCGACTCCTTATCATCATATGCTCACTGACAATTAGGTGACAAAAGCCAGACCTTTCTCTCACCACGGGCCCTATTTCCTTATCTGAACCCCTCTGTTGTGCTACAGGCTCTGAGTCACTGTGTGCAAATCACAACTTTACCGCTTACACGCTTGTGTATCTTTGGGCAGGCTCCTGTCACCTGTGCTTCAGTGTCCTCATCTGTAAGGGGGAACCATAACAGTACCTATTTTACTGCATTGATGTGAAGATTAAAAGAGCAAATGTGTGTCCAGTGCTTTTAAGATAGCTGGCCCTCGGGAGGCCCTCAGTACATGTCAGCTATTTGTGGTCATCATCATTTTTTAGTCGGGCTGTGGTCTTTTCCTGCGGAGAGCAATACGCCACATTTCCTTGCTTAAACATAAGGAGACCTGAGCAACGGGGCAGGGGCCCGGCTGTGGATGCTCCCGAGAGGACAGACCTCACCCTGGGCCTCAGTCCTGCCAGTGCAAGGCAGCCTCGTAGCTCAGGGACATAGCTCCTCTCCCTAGTGCCTGGGGCCGTGGGCCAACCGGAAGGGCCAGGCTCCACGTCTCAGGCGAGTCTGATTGTCCTCGAGGCAGTGTCACCTCAGGCGGTTAGCCCTTCTCTCAGCCCCAGCTTTCCCACCTGTAAACCGAGCATGATAACAGGGGCACCTTAGTAGGGTTCTTTGATGAGGTAATGAGATGACGTGTGGGCGCTGGGCTTCAACACCTGGACAGTGGTGAGGTGATGTGGTCAGCCCCCCCCCCCCAGTCAGCAGGTCTAAGTGTTCCTGGAGCCGCAGGAGCAGGTGTCAGACGGCACCTGGCAGAGCCATCCTGGCAGGAAAGGGCCAGCCGCTGGGAGCACCAGCGCCGCTCGCCTGCCACCATTGACCTTCAGGGCGCATCTTTTCCGGTGTGTCCCAGTCTTCAGGGAGGAGGCCTGTTTCAGTCCTGTGCCTGCTGGGAGCCTGTGCGGGAGCTCCACAACACCTCATGGTCTGCCTCGGGGTGCCAGAGTGGGCTCTTGGGGGCAGCCTTACTTCAGGGCTCCGGGAAGATGCCATCTTGTGTCTGGTAAACAATAGCATTTGGTGGGTGTTTAGGGAGGGGAAGGCTGGCAATACAGCGGGCCTGCCGCCATGCTGCTGCACTGGGTGTCTGTTGCAGCCTCCAGACAGAGGCTGCAGGAGTCGGGCCTGCTGGCCTCCACCTGCAGGACTTAGCCAGCACCTGACTGACTGGTGTTAGGGAACCGGCCCCTAGTGTGCTGTGGTTGTGCCACGCACCTGACGCTGACAACTGGGAGGTGCACGGTGGTGAAAGGCCATCTCTGCCTTCCCTGTGAGCCTCTGTGCAGGGCGAACAGTCACATAAGCAAATCAACATAAACATGATAGCCGACAAGGTGGTAAGGCTCTGACAACAGGGAACAGGTGTGTGATGGGGAGACTGGTTTTTCTGGAAGGTGAGGAGGGAGGCTTCTCCAAGGGGCTGGCATTTGAGCTGAGATCTGAGTGACCAGGACAAGCCAGACACATGGAAACCTGAGGGAAGGATGTGTGCCATGTGGCATATCGACTGAAACGAGCAGGCCTGGGACTGGGGCGGCCCCAAGGCTGGGGTGGGGGCGAGGTCACTGGAGGAGGCAGGCCTGGCTTGAGGGTCTGGGGGACTAGTGAAGAGGAAGCCATTAGGGCCGTGCAAAAGCACAAAATGATGTGGCTTGGGTTTTCAAAGGGTCTCAGACTGCTGTGTGGAGAGCAGCCTGGAGGAATGGGGCCAGCGGTCCCGGCAAAGGACAACGGCTTGATTCGGTGGTTATGCGGAGATGCAGAGAAGCTGAGAAATGAGGAGTGGAATGAATGATGAAGGGAACAAAGCAGGTTCCTGACAAGAAAGTATCTGGCCTGCACCCCTTCCCAGGGACATGCCTCAGAGGAGCCGAGGGCCTCCCTAGCGCGCAGACTCGGGGCGGCCCGCCTGCGGCTCGTGGCCACCATCACTGGGTACACAGGCGGACGGTGGGACGGCAACGTGCAGGTCGGGGAGGGGCGGTCCCGACACCCCCGCAATGCTGCTCGCGACCCAAACCCAAGGCTTAGGAAGGCCCTCGGGGGAAATCTCTGACCTTAACCTCTCTGTAACTGCCTCCCTCGGAAAGTGCCGGAAGCCCCACAGGAAGTAGCTTTTGGAAACCATGAGTTGAAACCACTTAATTATTATGAGCTCCACTTTAGTGGGGCCCCACCGAGTGCCCACCAGAAGCTTTGTCAGCC
This sequence comes from Phataginus tricuspis, assembly GCA_029783875.1. Classification (NCBI taxonomy): domain Eukaryota; kingdom Metazoa; phylum Chordata; class Mammalia; order Pholidota; family Manidae; genus Phataginus; species Phataginus tricuspis. The sequence goes on along the minus strand of JAQQAC010004778.1, from coordinate 1,478,892 downwards.
TGTTTCACCTGCCCCCGCCGCCCCGCAAAGGGGCTTAGTGTCTCCTGCCGGTGAGGAAGCGGGCTTCGGGGTTGTCAGGCTCACCGCAGCCGCAGAGCCCCGCCCCCTCCGCCCCCCCCCCTTAGCCCCCGGGCCCCCCCCCCGCCCCTGGGCCCCTCCCCCTCCGCCGCCGTCCACTCCCCGCCCCGCCCACTTAGCCCCGGTGCCCCCCCGCCCCTGCGCCCCTCCCCCTCCCCCTCCCCCGCCGTCCACTCCCCGCCCCGCCCCGCCCCCTGCTCTCACCGCGCGCACGCCGTCTGGCAGGTCCTCCTCGAGCTCGCCCTTCACTATCTTCTCCAGCGTGTTGATGGAGATCTCCAGGAGCTTCTCGTGGTGGTGGTTCTCCAAGTCCCGGCACTGAGCCATCGTGCAGCCGTGAGTTAAGCAAAGACCAGGGCGGGAGCGGGCGGGCAGCCCTGACCTGTGGGCCGGGATCTCTGCAAGCACTCAGGGGCTAGGCCATTTCTGCTGCACCCAAAGGACTTTGGAGGGCCGAAGGGCAACCTCTGATGTGCCGGTGCATCCTCACCCTCACAGCCGTCCCCCGACACGTACCAGACTCGAGAGCCATTCTGGCTCCCCTGCCTCACCCAGTCGTTACTGACCCCTGGTGCTGGGTCCCCTCAGTGTCCCTCCATCGTCCACTTCTCCCCATCCCACCACCTCCTGTCTGGACGGTAGACTGAGATGTGGTCTCTGCACTGCAGCCCCTTCTCCCACAGCAGCCCGAGTGTGCTCTTACACAACGCAGGCTGACAGTGCCCCATCCCTCCCTTCTCACGGCTCTCCAGAAGCTTCCCACTCCGTTGTGGCCTTTAGGCCTCCTCTTGGAACCAAACCTCTCTGGCCTGTCCTCAGGGCCTTTGCACAGGCTGCCTCCTTTGCCTGGACTGTCTTCCCCACCTTTCTACCTGGTCCCTCTGGTTCGTGCTCAGGGCCTCACTTAGCGGACCCTCCCTTGGGAGGCTCCAGGCCTGACCTCCTGGTCAGCAGCTACTCACTGCCTTCATAACTTCTGTCTCCACATGGGGCTGTGGGCCCAGGAAGGCAGGACCAGAGCACAGCAGTTGGTCCGAACGTGGCAGGGCCCTGAGTCCAGGCAGCAGAAGTGTGGTGCCCCAAATGTCAGCTCTTAACCCTGACTTCAACCCGACGATCTCATAAATAATTTGTCAGTGTCTTCAACATGGATGCTGCATGTGCGCCTGCAACACAAAACCCATGCTGGGACCTCAAACACAGCAGCCCCACTGGGCACCCAGACCTTTACTCTGCAAGCTGCCATAGTTCTGAGGGTCAGAAAACTCCCTCAGACCCTGAGGAGCGTTCTTTGAACATTCCACGTAGTTGCCAAATCTCAGTCCTCTGAAAATGAGCTTTTCCCTTGGTGAGAAACTGGAGGTTACATTCCTCTAATTTCAAAGGTGGTAAATAGGGCCTATGATGAATCTACCATATTATAGATCTCTCTGTACCTCAAACGGGGGCTTAGGTATTGCTGGTAAAAATTGAAGTATGATTATAAAGCACTCAGTTTTTTAAAACTATCTCTGCCAACGTGTTTAGGGCTCTGGTGGCGGTGGGAGGGTGGCAGGAGTGTGATCTGCAGGTGGCCACCTGGGAAGGGACCCCACTTAATTTGCATTCTGCTCAGTTTGTGATGAAGCTTTACCTTTCTCTGCCTTTTGGTAAAAATGCAGGTGCTTTCCCCCTCCCCCATGGGGCGGGGAGCCCTGGGACAGCTCTGGACAACCACAGAGCCCAGGAGTGCCTCTCCGTGGGGGGTCATCAAAGAAAAGATATAGGCTTTGGACATTTTCAATGAAGAGTCCCACTAAGTCGGTGATGTTCCTTTCAAACATGTTTATCGTCTCCTGGAAATGATAAAGAACACCATTAACATGCGTATTTAGATGAACTTGACCAACCGAGCATCAGAGCAAAAGGTGCTCCTTAGAACTTAACAGTGCCTCTTCTAATCGCAGGTCTTCAGGGTAAAGACTGATGACCTTGTCCTCCCAGGTAGGGGTGTGTCAGCGGACCCTACCTCTCTCTCCTGACCTCTTTCCCACAGTTCTGTTACTCTCCAGCCATTTCAACTAACTCACCACCCACTGAAGGTTTAATGCTGTGCTTTCTCTAGGCCTTTGCATATGCTGGTCCCTCTGCCAGGAGCACCTGTCCTGGTCTTACCCCACCTGCACGACACACAAAGAGCTAACCCCCTTCCTTTGGCCTCTCAGTAGCATCCACCCATCAGTTCTAGAGAAACAAGGGAGGGAGTCATTGAGGGCCAGACTGCCTGGATCAGTATCCCAACTCCACCACTGTGTGTAATTCTGGGAATGTCTTTTCACGTCCCAGGGCCTCAACTTCCTCATCTATGAAATGGGTTTTCTTCCTAGTCCCTGTCTTATGGAGTGGTGGTGAAGCTTAAATGAGATATTTCATGCAAAATGCTCTTCCCGGTGCCTGGCAGAGTGGAAGCCCTTAGGAATGCTGGTCTGCTATTACCCAGGCCTCCCCTCTCAGTGCAACTGCCTGCGCGGTTCCCACCTCCTTCCCTGAGGGCATCCTGCACTGCTGCCACCTGGTCCAGGGCCTGCATGGGACTTGAGTCAGGGAGGAATGGAAGATGCGAAGGTGGGGCCTGCCACCCTGTGAGCCCCCAGGATGGGTCACCCCAATCGACCATAGATGCCAGGGGCACAGGGAATCTACGTGTCTCAGGACTGTCTGTAGGCTGAGCTAATTTTACATTGTTCAAATGTGTGTAAACACTGGTGTAATGAATAAAAACAGGGTCATTGAAAGCACGAGTGCACTTCACAGCCTTTTGGCCACTGGTAACACAAGTTCACCTAGCCACGCAGAGGCTCTGGGGGGTGAAAAGGCTGGGGGCCCTGCCTGAGCCCCTCCGCTGCTCCACATGCTGCCTTCAGTGGGGTGCGAGTGTCCCCAGCAGGCCGTGAGCACCTGCTATGCGATGTGATGAGGAGATCGACCCCGCATCTGAGTGGCCACCTGACGTGTGATGGCCTGATGAGGCGCCGTCTCTTGGCCCAGCCATGGCTGCACCCAGTGAGGTTAGATTCCTCACAGCACTTCAGACTCGCAGCCCGGCTGCCTTGTGAGCACACAGGGCACTCCAGCCACTGAGGGATTTTAGGCAGCAGCCCCCTTCATTTCCTCTACGAGGCTGGGCCAGGTTGTGGCAAGTACAGGGACATGCTGGGGAGCCTTCACTTCGTCCCAGAGTGGAGGTCCACTTTGTTTTTCAAGCACCCACCCAGTGTCAACCTCTCTTCAGTGAGGCTCATGATGGGGGAAATGAGCTCACTTCTCATGCTGCACAGGACTCACTTGCAGTCTAAGTGACTGAAATGTATTAAAAGCAAACACAGGACTGATGAGCAAGAAAGCATGAGTCGGACACGCTGAGTCTTACTGGGCGTTGATGACAGAGGAGCACCTGGGAGGGCACAATGTCCAACGTAGTTCTGCAGCCGCATCACCAGGTTCTTACAGAGGAGCCTGGCAGGGCACGTCTGCATCACTTCTGCACCCAGGGCCCTGGCCTCACCTCCAGCTGCTCCACCAACTGCATCTCCAGCGTCATGAGCACGTCAGACAGCTCAGTGATGTCCTCGCCATATTCCACTATATTATTCTCGATGTTGGTCAGTTCAGACTCATCTCGAATGGCACTTAAACTCTGGAAACAAAAGCTGTGCTTTAGGAATCCACAACTATGCATAATGGATTAATGACAGGTGAGAGTTTGGTTTTGTGGGTAAAAATTTGGACTCTGGGGTCAGACCACCCAAGGTTAAGTGTCAGTTCTACCACTTGCCCATTCTGTGAGCTTGTAGAAGCTGCTTACCCTCTCTGTGCTAGAGCAGATGCTAGTACTAGCTAGCGAGTGTTCAGTCCACATTAGCTCAGGTTTTCATTAGAGGTGGCTGGGTTGGGGGGAAGGAGCAATGACTTTAGAGTCAAGTGGATCTGACTTTGAGTCCTGCCTGGGTTACTTATGAGCGATGTGACGTCGAGTGAGCTACTTCCATTCTCTAAGCTTCAGTTTCTTCATGTAAAGGGAGAGAGAACCTGTGCTTCACAAAGCCCTGGGGACCAGGTCCTGGCTTACAGTAGGGACTCAACTAACGGAGGCTCCAATAAAAGGCTTTATTGGAGGCACAGGTCAGGAGAGACACTGGAAACATAAGATAGGTCTGGTCTGTGAGGAAGCCAGGTGGACCCACACAGCACCCCAGCACACCAGTGGACACCAGTGGTAAACAGATGCTGAACTGTTTGGAATGAGAGGGTGCTCACGGCTGGAGGGCACCCTAGTGTCCAAGAATGGCACTGAACACCAACCACGCACTAGCATGGCTTGGGAACTTGGCAGGTGGCTGCAGTGTTGGCTTGTTTGAGATTCAGTGCTCGCTGTGAAGGAGGACAGCTGGGAGCACTTGGGTGGGGTGAACGGTATTTACAACAGTGGCTACTCGTCTGGGGAAAATCAGGTTTGCTCCCTACCTCAAGCCTTACATGTAAACTGATTCCCACAGAATGAAGATTTAAATGTACAAAATAAAGCCATAAAAGTACTAGAAGGCAACTTCTGGGAAGATGGCGGCGTGAGCAGGGCAGCGGAAATCTCCCAAAACCATATATATCTGTGAAAATACAACAAATACAACTATTCCTAAAAGAGAGACCAGAAGATACAGTACAACAGCCAGGCTACAGCTGCACCTGCGAGAACTCAGTGCCTCATGAAGCGGGTAAGACACAAAGCCGCAACCTGGCTTCCGCTCTGAGCACTCCCCCACCCCAGCACACCGGCGGGAGGAAAAGATTCAGAGTGGGGAGGGAGTGGAAGCACAGGCCCGCCAAATAACCAGCCCTGGTGATCTGCGCTGGGAGCACAGACACACATCACGTGGTGTATCAGAGATTAGAGAAACGGAAGGGCAGGATCTGAGATGGAGACTGCAAGCAGGTCCACTCAGCCAGCTCCCTGGGACAAAAGACAAGCAGGCACTTTTTTAAAAGTCTTAAAGAGACAAGGGCCCAACAGTGGAACAAAATCGTCCCAGCGCACTCAGCCCAGCAGGCTGGGAGTCGTGGGGAATTTCGGACCCCCTGGCCGGCAGCCGGGCAAAGCCGCGCTGAGGCTTCCCACAGACATCAGCAGCCTGCCATTCGTTCCCCCCCCAGCTGGAGCCACAAAGGGTCTGGTGGAGCTGCCACAGCTGCGGAACAGCGGAGGAGGGGCCCCGCCCACAGCAACCCCACAGAACCTACTCCCGGCTGGTGCGCAGCTCAGCGGGAAGGACCCCAGAACCCACATCAAGGGCTGGAAAGCACCAAGGGGACCAGAACGCACCCAGCGAGACTGCAAACCCCTGCAGGGCTATAGGCTAGGCTGAGGAGGCCCACACACAGGCAGCTCAGGGGATTATCCCAGAGACTGCCTCCCGGTGTGCGGGAAACCAGTTCAGGCCCTGGAGAAGGGCAAGGAGAACAACAAGCGGGAAGGGACTTTGTTCTCCCAGCTGACACATGTGGCACCTTCCAGCAACCACTTCTATCACCATGAAAAGACAGAGGAATATGGTCCAGACAAGGATCACACAGACAACCCCAGAGAGAGAGCCTGATACGATAGACTTACACAATCTTCCTGAAAAAGAATTCCGAATAAAAGTTATAACCATGCTGATGTATCTACAGAGAAATATGCAAGAGCTAAGGGAGGAAATGAGGAGAGATATTACAGAAATGAGACAGTCGATTGACCGGCTGAAGAGCAGACTGGACAAAGTGCAAGAGACTGTTAATGGAATTGAAATCACAGAACAGGAATACAGAGAAGCTGAGGCAGAGAGAGATAAAAGGATCTCTAGGAATGAAAGAATATTAAGAGAACTGTGTGACCAATCCAAACAGAACAATATTCACATTATAGGAGTACCAGAGGAAGAAGAGAGAGAAAAAGGGATAGAAAGTGTCTTTGAAGAAATAATTGCTGAAAACTTCCCCAACCTGGAGAAGGAAATGGTTTCTTAGTCCACAGAAGCCCACAGATCTCCCAACACAACAGACCCAAGGAAGACAACACCAAAACACATAATAATTAAAATGGCAAAGATCAAAGACAAAGGCAGAGTATTAAAGGCAGCTAGGGAGAAAAAAAGATCACCTACAAAGGGAAACCCATCAGGCTATCATCAGACTTCTCAACAGAAACCTTACAGGCCAGAAGAGAATGGCATGATATATTTAACGTAATGAAACAGAAGGGCCTCGAACCAAGAATACTGTATCCAGCACCATTATCATTTAAATTGGAGGGGCAGATTAAACAATTCCCAGACAACCGACAGCTGAGGCAATTTGCCTCCCACAAACCACCTCTACAGGGTATTTTAAAGGGACTGCTCTAGATGGAAGTACTCCTAAGGCTAAAAAGATGTCACCAGAGAAAATAAAATCATAGCAAAGAAAGCAGACCATCCAAATACTAACTAAAGGCAAAAAGTAAAATCAACTATCCACAAAAACAGTCAAAGGAAATGTAAAAGAGTAAGAATAAAACACCTGGTATATAAAGAATGGAGGAGGAAGAAGAAGAAGAGACAGAAATAAAGAATCATCAGACTGTGTTTATAATAGCTTAACAAGAGAGTTAAGTTAGACTGTTAGATAGTAAAGAAGCCACCCTTGAACCTTTGGTGACCGCGAATCTAAAGCCAGCAATGGCAATAAGTACATATCTATCGATAATCACCCTAAATGTCAATGGACTGAATGTACCAATCAAAAGACACAGAGTAATAGAATGGATAAAAAAGCAAGACCCATCTATATGCTGCTTACAAGAGACTCACCTCAAACCCAAAGATATACACAGACTAAAAGTGAAGGGATGGAAAAAGATATTTCATGCAAACAACAAAGAGAAAAAAGCAGGTGTTGCAGTACTTGTATCAGACAAAGTAGACTTCAAAATGGAGAAAGTAGCAAGTGATAAAGAAGGACATTACATAATGATAAAGGGGTCAGTCCAACAAGAGAATATAACCATTATAGATATATATGTACCCAACACAGGAGCATTGACATATGTGAAACAAATACTAACAGAATTAAAGTACGAAATAAAAAGCAATGCATTCATTTTAGGAGACTTCAACACACCACTCACTCCAAAGGACAGTTCAACCAGACAGAAAATAAGTAAAGACACAGAGGCACCGAACAACACACTAGAACAGATGGACCTAACAGAACATCTACGGAACTCTACACACAAATGCAGCAGGATACACATTCTTCTCAAGTGCACATGGAACATTTTCCAGAATAGACCACATACTAGGCCACAAAAAGAACCTCAGTAAATTAAAAAATATTGAAATTCTACCAACCAACTTCTCAGATCACAAAGGTATAAAACTAGAAATAAATTGTACAAAGAAAATGAAAAGGCTCACAAATACATGGAGACTTAACAACATGCTCCTTAATAATCAGTGGATCAACGACCAAATTAAAACAGAGATCAAACAATATATGGAGACAAATGACAACAACAACACAAAGCCCCAACTTCTGTGGGATGCAGCAAAGGCAGTTCTAAGAGGAAAGTGTATTGCAATCCAGGCATATTTAAAGAAGGAAGAGCATTCCCAAATGAATAGACTAAAGACACAATTATTGAAATTAGAAAAAAGAGAACAAATGAGGCCCAAAGTCACCAGAAGGAGGGACATAATAAAGATCAGAGAAGAAATAAATAAAATTGAGAAGAATAAAACAATAGAAAAAAATCAATGAAACCAAGATCTGGTTCTTTGAAAAAATAAACAAAATAGATAAACCCCTAGCCAGACTCATTAAGAGAAAAAGAGACTCTACACACATAAACAGAATCAGAAATGAGAAAGGAAAAATCACGATGGACCCCACAGAAATACAAAGAATTATAAGAGAATACTATGAAAATCTATATGCTGACAAGCTGGAAAACCTAGAAGAAATGGACAACTTCTTAGAAAAATACAACCTTCCAAGACTGACCAAGCAAGAAATAGAAAACCTAAACAGACCAATTACCAGCAAAGAAATTGAATCAGTCATCAAAAACCTACCTAAGAACAAAACCCCCAGGCCAGATGGATTCACCTCTGAATTCTACCAGACATATAGAGAAGACATAATACCCATTCTCCCTAAAGTTTTCCAAAAAATAGAAGAGGAGGGAATACTTCCAAACTCATTCTATGAAGCCAGCATCACTCCAATACCAAAACCAGGCAAAGACCTCACTAAAAAAGAAAATTACAGACCAATATCCCTGATGAACGTAGATGCAAAAATACTCAACAAAATATTAGCAAACCAAATTCAAAAATACATCAAGAGGATCATACACCATGATCAAGTGGGATTCATCTCAGGGATGCAAGGGTGGTACAATATTTGAAAATCCATCAACATCATCCACCACATCAACAAAAAGAAGAACAAAAACCACATGATCATCTCCGTAGATGCTGAAAAAGCATTCATTCAACACCATTCATGATAAAAACTCTCAACAAAATGGGTATAGAGGGCAAGTACCTCAACATAATAAAGGCCACATATGAGAAACCCACAGCTAACATCATACTTAACAGCGAGAAGCTGAAAGCTTTTCATCTAAGATCGGGAACACGACAGGGATGCCCACTCTCTCTACTGTTATTCAACACAGTACTGGGGGTCCTAGCCACGGCAATCAGACAAAACAAAGATATACAAGGCATCCAGTTTGGTAAAGAAGAAGTCAAATTGTCACTATTTGCAGATGACATGATATTGTACATAAAAAAAAACCCTAAAGACTCCACTCCAAAACTACTAGAACTAATATCTGAATTCAGCAAAGTTGCAGGATACAAAATTAACACACAGAAATCTGTTGCTTTCCTATACACTGATGAGCTAACAGAAAGAGAAATCAGGAAAACAATTCCATTCACAATTGCATCAAAAAGAATAAAATACCTAGGAAAAAAACCTAATGAAGGAAGTGAAAGACCTATACCCTGAAAACTACAAGACACTCCTAAGAGAAATTAAAGAGGACACTAACAAATGGAAACTCATCCCATCCTCTTGGCTAGGAGGAATTAATATTGTCAAAATGGCTATACTACCTAAAGCAATCTACAGATTCAATGCAATCCCTATCAAAATACCAACAGCTTTCTTCAATGAACTGGAACAAATAATTCTAAAATTCATATGGAACCACAAAAGACCCCCAATAGCCAAAGCAATCCTGAGAAGGAGGAATAAAACAGGGGGAATTATGCTCCCTGACTTCAAGCTCTACTACAAAGCCACAGTAATCAAGACAATTTGGTACTGGCACAAGAACAGACCCACAGACCAGTGGAACAGAATAGAGAACCCAGATATAAACCCAAACATATACAGTCAATTAATATTTGATAAAGGAGCCTTAGATATACAATGGGAAGACGACGGACTCTTCAGCAGCTGCTGTTGGAAAAACTGGACAGCTACATGTAAGAGAATGAAACTGGACTACTGTCTAACCCCATACACAAAAGTAAACTCAAAATGGATCAAAGACCTGAATGTAAGTCATGAAACCATAAAACTCTTAGAAAAAAACATAGGCAAAAATCTCTTGGACATAAACATGAGCGACTTCTTCATGAACATATCGCCCCGAGCAAGGGAAACAAAAGCAAAAATGAACAAGTGGGACTATATCAAGCTGAAAAGCTTCTGTACAGCAAAGGACACCATCAGTAGAACAAAAAGACATCCTACAGTATGGGAAAATATATTCATAAATGATGTATCTGATAAGGGGTTGAAATCCAAAATATATAAAGAACTCATGCACCTCAACAAACAAAAAGCAAATAACCCAATTAAGAAATGGGCAGAGGACATGAATAGATACTTCTCTAAAGAAGAAATTCAGATGGCCAACAGGCACATGAAAAGAGGCTCCACATCGCTAGTCATCAGAGAAATGCAGATTAAAACCACAATGAGATACCATCTCACACCAGTGAGGATGGCCAACATCCAAAAGACAAACAACAACAAATGTTGGCAAGGATGTGGAGAAAAGGGAACCCTCCTACACTGCTGGTGGGAATGCAAACTAGTTCAACCATTGTGGAAAGCAGTATGGAGGTTCCTCAAAAAACTCAAAATAGAAATACCATTTGACCCAGGAATCCTACTCCTAGGAATTTACCCTAAGAATGCAGCAGCCCAGTTTTAAAAAGATATATGCACCGCTATGTTTATTGCAGCACTATTTACAATAGCCAAGAAATGGAAGCAACCTAAGTGTCCATTAGTAGATGAATGGATAAAGAATTGTGGTACATATACACAATGGAATATTATTCAGCCATAAGAAGAAAACAAATCCTACCATTTGCAACAGCATGGATGGAACTAGAGGGTATTATGCTCAGTGAAATAAGCCAAGCCGAAAAAGACAAGTATCAAATGATTTCACTCATATGTGGAGTATAAGAACAAAGAAAAAAACTGAAGGAACAAAACAGCAGCAGACTCACAGAACCCAAGAACGGACTAATAGTTACCAAAGGGAAAGGGACTGGGGAAGAAGGGTGGGAAGGGAGGGATAAGAGGGTAAAAGGGGCATTACGATTAGCAGACGTAGTGTTGGGGGGGCACCGGGAGGGCTGTACAACACAGAGAAGACAAGTAGTGATTCTAAAGCATCTCACTATGCTGATGGACAGTGACTGTAATGGGGTAGGTGGGGGGGACCTGATGAAGTGGGAGTTTACTAACCATAACGTTGCACATGTAATTGTAGATTAATGATACCAAAAAAAAAAAATACTAGATGAAAAAAAGGGGGGAGGTTTAATAAATAATCTCAGATAGAGAAAGCCTTTCTAAGTATAATCAGAAAAACAGATTAATATATTCCACTACATAAAAATTTAAAAAATTCTGATTTGCAACAGCACCACAGAAAAAATGACAAGATAAACAACAAACTGGGAAAAATATTTGCAATTTATTCACTAACAGGGCTAATTTCTCAGCCTATAAGGAGCTCCTACAAAGTAATGACTTTTTTCTTAAAAGAAAGAGATAGATATATACCAAGAAATAAAAAGAAAAATGGGTAAGGACATATTATAAAAATAATTCACAGAATAAGAAATACAAGTATTTGTAAAATGGGATGCTCATCCCACGTAAGAGGAAATGAACACACATTTCAAGTGCAGCAGATTGGCAGGGATGAGAAAGCTTGGTTAACACAGCTTGACAAGGGAATAGCAGGGCTGCAGGATGTAAAGCCTCGGTGGAGTGCAGTCGGGTGATAACTAGCAAAAGTGGCAATACACCATCCCTTCTAGGACTTCATCCTATTGGTCAAAGTTGCACCAAGTTGTTATTGCAACACTGTTTGAAAGAGCAAAAGATGGGGAGAAACTTAATTGTCTATGCACAGGGACTAGCTTAATAAAGTATGGCTCATCAATGCAACAAGATACTTTACAACTACTAAAAAAGTGAAGCAATTCAAGTTTTGGAAGAATCTCTAAGCTGCACAGATAAAATAGCAAAGCAAAGCACAGAACAGTGTATGTCACACTTTCATCACATACGCATACACACGGGTCAGAGGCAGGCTGGCCGCACTCTTTCTTATTCTGTGTGTCTGCTTACTCACGTATGACTGATCCACAAGCCGCTACCAGTGCGCGGACTGCCTGTCCTGTATTTGTGCTGGTGCGGCTCCTCTCTGCTCCCCACTAGAGCTCTGGAGGACAGTCACCTCTATTTCCCTAATGAGGAAATGCAGACCAAGAAGGGCTCCCCAGGGAGGAGCCCACTTGAGCCTTCTGCCCATGAACTGCCCTGAACTGCACCCCATGGGGCACCGGGAGGGGGTGCCATGAAAGCCCTGTGCAGTGGGGTGGTGGGAGGAGTGCAGGGCCAGCTTGGGGGAGAGGTCCTGTGTCTGGTGGGTGCTGGGGACCTCAGGCCCAAGGTATCCTGAGAACTTCCAAAACAGTGGGCTTGGCTTGGGCTTGAGCCCTGGAGGCACCTGGGGAGCTCTGGGAAATCCCAGTGCCAGGCTGAACCCCCAAGCCAGCCACCAGCACTGTGTCAGGTCCCCACAGGTCTGGCATGCAGGCTGGATGCGAACTGCTGCTCCGAGCTCCTGGAGAGGCATTCAGCTTCATCAGCTCAGCGAGGGCAGCCTCTGAGGGACACCATCCTGGGAGCCACGCAGACCCGTGCCTGAGAGGCAGAGGGAGCAGCCTGCTCTAAATATACACACCCAGCTGAAGGGGCAGCGTGTCAGGGAGTCAGCTCGGTGCCCACAAGAGTGCAGCCCCGGCTGTGGCCTGGCCCACGCCCCACCTCCCCAGGGACATTCGCTGCTGAGAGGACTGGGCCCTGGCCTGGAGCTCCAGGAGTAGCCAGTCGGCATCCCAAATCCAGTGGCTGCAGGAACTAGATGAGAAACGTCAGAGAGGATGTGCCAGACAGGGACTGGGGACCGGAGACGGGCTTGGCCAGAGGGGAACCCACTGCTCGGGCCCTGGTGACAAGTGCCTCCAGAGAAGCTGGCAGCCACAAATATTCTCTGAAATCTTCCCATTTCTAATGTCAGCAGGATGCTAAAAACATTTAAAAACCCTCAGCAGGCTGAACAAAACATACATGTGAGCCAAATGTGTTCCTTAGCTGACAGGTGTAAACCTCTGGCTGAACGCAGCAGCACCCCTCCCATAACCCGGGGTCTCAAGAGCGGAATCACACAGAATGTGGGTCCTGCTGGGGAGCCCACGAGACGGCGAAGGGGGCTGCGGGGTGCAGCGGGAGGGGGCTGGGAAGCACACAGGAGCCCCTCCCCAGCCCCATTAGACCTGCGCTTGCATTATCAGGGCATTGTGCTTGACTTTAAACTAAGAGTGCTCAGCCAGGAGTGGCCTTCTAGACTCCTCGAGGACCTTGGCGCTGCTGGCAAGTGTCCACATACCTGCTGTACGCGAACAGTTTTCTGAGGGTAAAGAGAGCCCATGGCTTTCCTTAGTCTCGCAAAGACTTGAGATTTAGAACAGGTCCGGAATGTGGTCTTCCCACCAAGTGGCCCCTGCTTGGGCCTGGGTCAGGCAGGGCCTGGGTGCTGGGGACCTGCTCCATCAGGTGGGACACCCTTCTTGTGTCATCCCCAGCTATTCTTCTTTGTCCTGTAAGCCTCAGCCGGAGTTAAGGTGCCCCTGGGAACCCCAAGGCTCCCTGGGCTTCCCCCCAGTACAGTGCTGACCACAGCAGTGGGGAGAGCCTGGGCCTGTGCCCCTCACCCAGTGGGAGCTCACTGAGGGCGGGACCCATGTCCAGCATGGCTCTGGCTTCCTCGAGCTGCACACGGAGCAGCTCAGAAAACGTTTGCTAAGTGAACAAAGAGAACTAGCCATCGTCACGGTCATAGGAGTAGTGGTGATAACAGAGCCACTGGTAACAGTACCGACAGTGCTCCCTTGAGCCCTGGGCCTGTAGGTGAAGGAGACCCCGAGACCCCCAGGTGGCTCGGCCCTGGCATGGCAGAGCGGCTGAAGTTGGCTACAGGCTTGAGGCAGTGCCAGTGGGAGGCTGAACTGTGGCTCTGCCACCGAGCTGTGTGGTCTCTGGTGAATGGGGACCATGACGGTGGGTCTCAGGGGCCATGAGAGGCAGAGGGTATGTAGCCCTTCCAGTGGGGCCAGGCTCCTGGCATTCGGTATCTGGAGCAGGAGGCAGGGAGGGCTGGGGGGGGGGCGGAGCCTACCAGCAAGTGCTTCTCCTCGAACTGGGCAATCCGGTGTTTGCCCTGCCCCTGGTTTTCCTGGATGGCCTCCTGGATGCACTCGTTGAAGGAGTCAAGCTCCGCTTTCCGTTTCTCCTGCTGTTTCAGGCCGTACTCAAAAATGTGCAGACAGATGATGACGAATTTGTCCTTGTAGGTGAGTGGCTATTAAGGAAGCTTGTGGCTGTCTTGGGGGGCAGGCTGGGAGGGTGCAGGATGAAGGTGGTGCAGAGCCCGGTTGAGAATTGGAGGAAACTGTGGTGGTTGGGCATCCCCACCCTCAGCCTGAGGTATTCAAGAATGGGACCTGCCCGGGAGAGGAGGCAGGGGCCATGGGAGGAGACCACAGAGCTAAGGAGGGGCATGCTAACAAAGGCCCCAGAGACGCCTGGGGGAGCTGGCCTGGCCAGGGGGCTGGGCAGTGTGTGTTTGTCTCTGGCGTGTTATCTGGGGGCACTTCTGTCGAGGGTCTGTCCTCACTCTCAGCTGTGCAGGTGCACTGAGGGAGCCTGTGGAGGTTGAGGGACCACAGGCTTGAGGCAGGGAGATCCAGGTTCTAGTCCTGGCTCTGCCACTTCTCCCCTGGCCTTATTTCCTCACCTGTAGTGGAGGGCACACCAGTACCGTTGCATGGAGTCCCTGGGGGAGGCCTTGCGGTCAGCAGGTGCTCCAGACTAGACGCAAGGCCAGTGGCCCAGCTGAGGGTGGCAGCGCTAGCCCCGCTCCTCACCATCTGCCTGGCCCAGACCCTCATCTCTCCTCTCCCGCTCTTTGGGGAATGGTGGGCACTTCCAAGTGAGCTTTTTCCACCCAGAGATGGTGGCTTTACAGCCTCTGACTCCCTGCCTCCTCCCTGCACTCTCCTTCTAGCTGAGCCTGTCTCAAGTCCCCTCAGCTTCCATTTAGGCCAACTGATGTGTCACCGTGTCCATGGCCAGGGATCACCTCCTCTGGCCTCCAGCCAACGGGGGGAAAGGATACAGGCTCTTAGCCCCACAGACTAGGATTTTTCCCACCTTCTAACTGTGTGACCTTGGACAAGCCAACCTCTTCAAGCTCAGCTTCCCCAACTAGAAAATGGGATTAATAAGTAATGGCACTCATCTACTGGGGTGGCTGAGAGAATCATAAATACAGAATGTGAAGCACGCGGCAGGGACAAGTAAATATGGGTGATGAGGGTTAGTGCCGCAGACGCACACTCCACGCTCCAGCTCTGACAGCCTAGCCTGTCCAGCATAGCAGACCTGTGCCATGCTGACCCTCAGTGTGTCCCCTGACATCTAGACAGCATGTCCTGTGCCGCTTAGCTGACCTGGCTCTGTGCTGCCTTTTGAGTACATAGCTCTGAACTGGGGGTTTCACTTTCCAGGGCCTCACAAGAGGGATGAGGGAACTGAGGCCCACAGTGGAAAGGGACTTGCCCCAGGCAGGCTGGGACTTAGGCTCTGCCAGAGGAGGGAGCCGTGAACTTGGAAGGATATGCCTCCAAGAGCTCCCTGACACCAGGCAGGCAGGCCAGCTCGTTGCCCTCCACGTCCTCAGCATACATGCTGTCAAACAGGAAGGAGCCGTTCAGGTGCTCGACGAATGCGGCCTGCGGTCAGAAACACAGCTGGGCTCGGGTGTCTGGGCCATCTCACAGACCCTGGCAAGGGCTCACCGGGCAGGCTCCAGCCCTGGGCACTGGGGTCAGCGACACTTCATGGAGGAGGGATGCTGCACTTGGACTTCAGCCTTCGAGGAAGGCAGGGCAGGGAAGGGCCTGGTCAAAGGGCCTGGCATATGTGGGGTTCTGAAGGTATAAAACTGAAAGTGTACTGACTCGGTCTGGCTGGAGGGGGGCAGGCAGAGTAAGGGGCTTCATCTTCCTGGCTGCCATGGGGACCTGCCTGGAGGTTTGAAGAAAAGGAGCTGTGACAGATGGTTTCTGCACCACCTCCCCAGCCCCTTGAGCTGGAGGTTGGTTGGGCTGAGATGGAGCTGGCCCTCGGGACAGGTGGTGGAGCAAGACACGGGCAGGGTGCTGGGTCCTGTGTGAATCGTGCTCCATCAGAGCCAGGCATCGCTGCACAGCATCTGTTGTCCATCAAAAGACAAGGTTTTCTGGGCCTGGGCCTTCCACCGAATTGGACCCATGACTGGCTGGCCTCCTCCAGCAGGGGCAGAGAGAGGTAGGGAGCGGCCTCCTCCCTGCTGGGCATACCTTGTGCTCCTCCAGGTCCTTCTGCCAGGTCTGCTCATCCTCCAGCTGGGCCTGAATCAGGTTCTCCTGGTGCTTCAGCTCATCAATGCTGTCCTGGTGCTTAATCTCTGCCAGCTCTTTCTGATGGGGGAACAGGAAGTGGTATGATTATCAGGGGACATGTGGTCCCTCCGAGCCACGCTGGCCTCTGTTGTCCAGTGGCCTCTCTAGCGTGGCTTGGGTGTAGATGGGTCTCCTCATGAAGGCTCTAGGGATTAGAGTGACTCATGTCCCTAGGGCCTTTTCTGATGATTCTGAGGGGAATCGGAGAATCGGAGCGGTGGGGAAGGCAGCGGGAGCAGGTTGAAGGTCTCCAGGACACCCACCCGCAGGGAGGTGGGGGATGGTGACAAGCACCCCCACGCACAGGCTCCTTGCTTCCCGCAGCCCTGGCAGGTCTGCCGGCTCTCCTTTAGGGATGCACAACGGGAGGGAGGTAAAATGAGGTACTTGAATCACAGGCCTGGTCACAAGGGTCTGGGCCCTTGGTTCTGTGCCCTGCCAGCTCCTGGCTCTCCTTCCACCCCTCCTGCTCGCCCCTCTGTGCCCACCGGAGAATCCTGGCACCCTTGGGCTCAGCCCTCACCCTTTTCAGCTCACTCTCCTAATCCTGGGTGATCTCATCTGGGCTAAGGGTTCAAGTACAACGCTCCATTCTCCAATGACACTACCTCCAGTCCTGGCCCCGCCTCTGAGACCTTCTGACAACCTCACCCACCCTGGCTCCCTCAAGAACACTGCCAACTCACCATCCAAGATGGATCACTGAGGCGAGTGGCCCTCCATCCATCTAGCACCCAAGCTGGAGACCCAGGAGCCATCCTGGACCCTCCCCTTCCCCTCAGACCCAGGCTGTGCCCAGGCCTGTCCATGCTTCCTCGGAACTGCCGCCTCTCTGATCTTGCCAGGACCCCTGCCTAGGCCTCCTGGCTGGCCCCCCTGTGCATCCTGTCCCCCTCTAGTCTCCTCCCCTGCAAACGGCCAGAGCAATCTTTATTAAATGCAAACCTGATCTTGTCAGCCCCTCAGTTATCTTGTATGGCTTCTTCTTGGGTGTAGGGTAATGACAAGCTCCTGCCCTGGCCTGCAAGGCTCTGCCTATCTCTCCAGCTTTCCGCGTGACAACCACTGGCCCACTCACCATGCTGCCTGCTGACACAGGGCCTTTCCACATGCTCGGTCTTCTGCCTGGGCCACTCCTTCACCCAGCCCACTCCTGCCCATCCTGTAGATCCCAGCCCAAAACCACTTCCTGGGGAAGCATGCCACAACCACCTCCTGGATATCTCAGCTCGTGTCCTTCCCTCCGGGCATTGTCACAGATGTGTGGGAGGATCAGACTGTCTGTCTCCCTTCCCCAGGTGTTGGCTCCACACAGAAGGCAGAGGTCTCCTTCCCCTGCGCTGTGTTGCCTGACGCCCATCCCAGCCTTGCTCCCAAATATCACTGTAGTTTTATGCCGTAACTTGGGCCTTGGCTGCAAGCAGTTTATATTGCAGAGCTGAAATCCTTCTCAAGATCTCATTATTCACTGAACTGTATGCTTACATTCTGTTTCCTTACATAATTATACATCAATAAATAAGTTTAAATTTTAAAAAATCTCTAGTATCCAGCCTCTCTTCTCCTTTCCATTCTCACAGCCCTGCCCTGGGTGAGGCCACTACCTCCTCTCTCTTCCTCTCTCTTTTTCTCTCTGGACCGTGGTACATCCCTCCCTGTCCTATATGTCTCCCTCTATATTCTCTATTCCCTATACCAGTCACCAGATCCCTGAACTGCTGATCACATTGTGAATCCTGCTGAAAACTGCTCAGGATTCTCTATGGGCCTCCACCTTCAACAGGACAAGCCCTAAGACCCAGCATGGCTCTGCTGACTTGCCCTGATCCCTCCTGCCTGTCTCCCCTCCCTACACAAAGCCCCCCAAGCTCACATCTGCTGCCCAATCTGTGTTCTTTGCTGTTCCTGAAGGCTGGCCCTCCTCTCAATCCAGCCCTGAGGAACAGCCCAGGGCCTCAACATAAAAGTGGCGTGATGGAAACAGGAGAAGCCCTGAGGGAAAGCTGTGCAGAGCTGGGAAGCAGCCCAAGAGCTTGCCCTGGGCTCCTGGTCCAGTGGGCAGCTGGGCCAGACTGTCCTGCAGCCTTAGCCATGCAGCACCAAGAGGCCAGGCTATGGCTGGCCCCAGGACAGGCAGTGATGTGGACAGGAGAGTTTCAGGTGCCTCAGCTTTGCAGAGCTCTGCTTTTATAACTTTTTACTTATTATTTATCTCGATGGTTCTAGGCAAGTCTCTGAATTGTGAAAGGAGCCTTCATTTCCTCACAGCACAATGGGGATGCTCAGGCTATGTTACCTGCCCTGTACGGAAGCTTCTGGAGACCGAGGAGAGAATGCCTGGAGACAGGCTCAGGAACAGTGCAGTAGTGTTAGGCTGTCCCATGGTTTTATAATAAGTGAAACACACCCCAACAGTTCTTGGGTTTATTCTAAGCTTATACTGTTGCCTTTCAAATTATTACCTAAAAGAAAAAAAGTAGGACTTGAGAATCTTAGAATTCAAAATCTCAGATTCTTGTACTGTTATAGGACAAGAGGAAGCCACGGCCACAGGAGGGGCGACTCTCTGACCCCACACTGCCTCTGCGGACCTCCCAAGAAGGGCTTGGTGGCAGTGTGGCCCATTGGAGGCTGGGCTCTGTTCCTCATCCAGGCCAGGCAGGGCCAGCGCTGAGACCTGTGGGCCAGACCTCCTCCCTGCTTCTCCCCCGCTGGGCTCCCTGATGCTCCCTGCACCTCAGTGCCCCCAGGCACAGGCTCCTTTCCCCCAGGGAAGGCACCAGCTCCCCGGGGGAGTGGGCAGGTCAAACAGTCCTCGGTCTCCCCAGCACCCAACATGCAGGAACATCAGTTCTGCCTCCTCCAAAGGCCTCACATATTGGGCCAGGTTCCTTTTTCCAATGGGGAAAGCACCCACAAACCGCTCACACTGAAAGAGTTGAGAAGCAAGCAAGAGGGGACCAGCTCCCAGCAAGGGAAGAGGGAGTGAGGCAGGCAGTGGGCAGACCAGGCGGTGAGCGGGGGAAACGCCCTCCTCTCTGAGGTGAGCCCTGCACAGGGCCTGGGAGCGTGGGCTCTGCTGCCAGACGGCCTGGGTCCAACCCAGCACAGCCAGCACTGGCCAGGAGACCCTGGGCGAGCCACCTCGCTGTGTCAGCTTTCTGCAGGCAAGCTGAGGATGAGGGCAGGACCCGCCTCCCAGGTGGTGGTGAGAACAATAAGCAATAGGCCATGTGCTTGGCATGTAAGCACACAAGAGTTAGCGGTCCATATTGCTCCTGGGGTCACAGGGCAGGGGTGAATCCTGGCTCTGCCATGAGCTGCTGGTCCTGGCTAATTGCTGGCCCTCACTTGGTCCCCTCAACTTCATTCAGAAAACCAGCTGTACGGGATGGCGGTGAGGTGGCCAGGAGGTGACAGGTGGTAGGGTACTGGCTGATGTGAGCACACGCTGGACAGGTACCACAAAGGCTCTGCTGGGATTGCTGTGACAAGGCAGGTGAGGAGCTAGGGGAGGGAGCCGCCCTTTCATCCCTCTTGGTGTGCATGAGAAGCGCTGCCTCAGTGTCCTTCCCATGAAACCTGGGGGCATGGAGACGGACTCACAGGTCTGGGAGACCCCGAGGGAGACACTTGCCGTGTGGTCGTCAATGCGCCGGAAGTCCAGGTACACGAGGTCAGGCAGGTAGGCACAGACAAACATCTTGTAATCCTCCGCCTCGGCGATGGGGTTCCCAGACAGGCTGAGGGTCCGCAGGTCCTTGAACCGCCGCAGGTAGATGATCTGCGGACAAGACCCATTTTCCTGGCTACTGCAGAGCTCAAAATACCCCTGGGAGCCTCTCTTCCTGGCACTCTGCTGGAGCTTGCAGCCTGGCCATGGGGGTGGGACAGCGAGTGAGGGGGACTCGGAGGTTCTAGGCTGAATGGCTTTGCTGAGGCCTCGGTGAAGCACAGGCTTTTCAAAGAATCAGCAGACCTGGGTTCAAACGCTAGCTATGCTACCAGAGGCAAGTTACCTAACAGCTGAGAGCTCAATTTCCTCATCTGTAAAATGGGTAAGGATGTTTTGTGTGTTATAGGTGTTGTAAGGACTAAATGGAATAAGCCATGAAGAGCATTTTCAAGAGTGCCTCACACCTACTCAGTAAATGGTGGTGGTGGTGGTTGTCATTACGATTGGTCACTCAGAATAGGCATGACTTTTTCTAATACAAAGCCCTATGAAAGATCCAAATCTCTTAAATGGAACCCACTTTATAGTTAACTGCAGACTAACTGAACAACATGGAACATTCCACTAGCTGCTGTTTATTATTCTTATACTCTATTTTTAGTAAAATAGCAGAAAAGTCAACAAGATAGCCAGTATTTCATGGGATAGCATTTTCTGAACACCTAGACACTGTACTAGGCAGAAGACAGAAAAGAAACCTAGCCTGATTTTCTTAAGGGATTTATTTCAGTCATTTGTTTATGCATTCAACAGACATTATTAAGCACCAGCCATGTTCAGACATGTGCTAGGTCTTGGAGATTCAGTGGGAACAAAGCCCACATGATCCCTGCCCTTATAGCAAGAACTTACATTCTAGGGACAGGGAACAAGAATGTTTTTTGTTTTTTTTTTTAATTTTTATTAAGGTATGATTGATATACACTCTTATGAAGGTTTCACATGAAAACACAACGTAGTGACTACATTTACCCATATTACCAAGTCCCCACCCATACCCCAATGCAGTCACTGCCATCAGTGTAGTAAGATGCCACAGATTCACTATTTGCCTTCTCTGTGCTACACTATTTTCCCTGAAATTCGCCCCACACCATGTGTACTAAACATAGTACCCCTCAATCCCCTTCTCCTGCCCTCCCCACCAGCCCTCCCACTCCCCTCCCCTTTAGTAATCACGAGACCCTTCTTGGAGTCTGTGAATCTGCCACTATTTTCTTCCTTCAATTTTGCTTTGTTGTTATTCTCCACAAATGAGGGAAATCATTTGGCACTTGTCTTTCTCTACCTGGCTTATTTCACTGAGCATAATATCCTCCAGCTCCATCCATGTTGTTGCAAATGGTAGGATTTGTTTCTTTCTTATGGCTGAATAGTATTCCACTGTGTATATGTACCACATCTTCATTATCCATTCATCTACTGATGGATACTTAGGTTGCTTCCATATCTTGGCTATTGTAAAAAGTGCTGCAATAAACATGGGGGTGCATATGTCTTTTTGAATCTGAGAAGTTGTATTCTTTGGGTTAATTCCAAGGAATGGGATTCCCAGATCAAATGGTATTTCTATTTTTAGTTTTTTGAGGAATCTCCATAATGCTTTCCACAATGGTTGAACTAGCTTACATTCCCACCAGCAGTGTAGGAGGGTTCCCCTTTCTCCGCATCCTCGCCAGCATTTGTTGTTCTTAGTCTTTTCAATGCTGGCCATCCTTACTGGTGTGAGGTGATATCTCATTGTGGTTTTAATTTGCATTTCCCTGATGATTAGTGATGTGGAGCATCTTTTCATGTGTCCGTTGGCCATCTGAATTTCTTCTTTGGAGAACTGTCTCTTTATATCCTCTGCCCATTTTTTAATCGGGTTATTTGCTTTTTGAGTGTAGAGGTGTGTGAGTTCTTTATATATTTTGGATGTTAACCCCTTGTCGGATATGTTGTTTACAAATATATTCACCCATACTGTAGGATGCCTTTTTGTTCTATTGATGGTGTCCTTTCCTGTACAGAAACTGTTTAGTTTGATGTAATCCCATGAGTTCATTTTTGCTTTTGTTTCCCTTGCTCGAGGAGATGCATTCAGGAAGAAGTTGTCTGTGCTTATATTCAGGAGACTTTTGCCTATGTTGTCTTCTAAGAGTTTTATGGTTTCATGACTTACATTCAGGTCCTTGATCCATTTTGAGTTTACTTTTGTGTATGGGGTTAAACAATAATCCAGTTTCATTCTCTTGCATGTAGCTGTCCAGTTTTGAGAACACCAGCTGTTGAAGAGGCTGTCATTTCCCCATTGTATGTCCATGGCTCCTTTATCATATATTAATTGACCATATATGGTTGGGTTTATATCAGGGCTCTCTAGTCTGTTCCATTGGTCTATAGGTCTGTTCTTATGACAGTACCAAATTGTCTTGATTACTGTGGCTTTGTAGTGGAGCTTGAAGTTGGGGAGCATAATGCCCCCAGCTTATTCTTCCTTCTCAGGATTGCTTTGGCTATTTGGGGTCTTCTGTGGTTCCATATGAATTTTAGAACAATTTTCTCTAGTTCGTTGAAGAATGTTGTTGGTATTTTGATAGGAATTGCATTGAATCTGTAGATTACTTTAGGAAGGATTGCCATTTTGACAATATTAATTCTTCCTATCCATGAGCACGGGATGTGTTTCCATTTATTGGTATCTTCTTTAATTTCTCTCATGAGTGTCTTGTAGTTTTCAGAGTATAGGTCTTTCACTTCCTTGGTTAGGTTTATTCTTATGTATTTTATTCTTTTTGATGCAGCTGTGAATGGAATTGTTTTCCTGATTTCTCTCTCTGCTCGTTCATTGTTAGTGTATAAGAATGCCACAGATTTCTGCATATTAATTTTGTATCCTGCAACTTTACTGAATTCAGATATTAGATCTAATAGTTTTGGAGTGGATTCTTTAGGGTTTTTTATGTACAATATCATGTCATCTGCAAACAGGGACAGTTTAACTTCTTCCTTGCCAATTTGGATGCCTTTTATTTCTTTGTGTTGTCTGATTGCCGTGGCTAGGACCTCCAGTACTATGTTGAATAGAAGTGGGAGAGTGGGCATCCTTGTCTTGTTCCCAATCTTAAAGGAAAAGCTTTCAGTTTCTCACTATTAAGTATAATGTTGGCTGTGGGATTGTCATATACAGCCTTTATTATGTTGAGGTACTTGCCCTCTATACCCATTTTGTTGAGAGTTTTTATCATGAATTTTGTCAAATGCTTTTTCCGCATCTATGGAGATGATCATGTGGTTTTTGTCCTTCTTTATGTTGCTGTGGTGGATGATGTTGATGAATTTTTGAATGTTGTACCATCCTTGCATCCCTGGGATGAATACCACTTGATCATGATGGATGATCTTTTTGATATATTTTTGAATTTGTTTGCCAATATTTTGTTGAGGATTTTTGCATCTATGTTCATCAGGGATATTAGTCTTTAATTTTCTTTTCTTGTGGTGTCTTTGCGTAGTTTTGGTATTAGAGTGATGCTGGCCTCATAGAATGAGTTTGGAAGTATTTCCTCTTCTACTCTTAGGAAAACTTTAAGGAGGATGGGTATTAGGTCTCCACTAAATGTTTGATAAAATTCAGCAGTGAAGCCATCTGGTTCAGGCGTTTTGTTCTTAGGTAGGTTTTTGATTACCAGTTCAATTTCGTTGCTGATAATTGGTCTGTTCAAATTTTCTGTTTCTCTCTGGATCAGCTTTGGAGAGTTGTATTTTTCTAGAAAGTTGTCCATTTCTTTTAGGTTATCCAGTTTGTTATCATATAATTTTTCATAGTATTCTCTAATAAGTCTTTGTATTTCTGTGGTATTTTAGTGATTTTTCATTTCTGATTCTGTTTATGTGAGTAGACTCTCTTTTTTTCTTGATAAGTCTGGCTAGGGGTTTATCTATTTTGTTTAATTTCTTGAAGAAACAGCTCTTGCTTTCATTGATTCTTTTATTGTTTTATTCTTCTCGATTTTATTTATTTATGCTCTAATCCTTATTATGTCCCTCCTTCTACTGACTTTGGGCCTCATTTGTTCTTCTTTTTCTAGTTTCATTAATTGTGAGTTTATTTATTTTATTTTATTTTTTAATTGTGAGTCTAGTCTGTTCATATGGGATTGTTCTTCTTTCCTGAGGTAGGCCTGTATTGCAATATACTTTCCTCTTAGCACGGTCTTCGCTGCATCTCACAGATTTTGCAGTGTTGAATTATTGTTGTCATTTGTCTCCATATATTGCTTGATCTCTGTTTTTATTTGGTCATTGATCCATTGGTTATTAAGAGCATGTTGTGAAGCCTCCATGTGTTTGTGGGATTTTTCATTTTCTTTGTGTAATTTATTTCTAGTTTCATACCTTTGTGGTCTGAGAAACTGGTTGGTATAATTTCAATCTTTTTGAATTTACCAAGGCTCTTTTTTGGCCTAGCATATGATCTGTTCTTGAAAATGTTCCATGTGCACTTGAGAAGAATGTGTATTCTGCTGCTTTTGGGTGTAGAGTTCTGTATATGTCTATTAGCTCCATCTGTTCTATTGTGTTGTTCAGTGCCTCTGTCTCCTTACTTATTTTCTGACTGGTTGATCTGTCCTTCAGAGTGTGTGGAGTGTTGAAGTCTCCTAGAATGAATGCATTGCATTCTATTTCTCCTTTTAATTCTGTTAGTATCTGTTTCACATATGTAGGTGCTCCTGTATTGGGTGCATAGATATTCATAATGGTTATATCTTCTTGTGGGACTGACCCTTTTTTTATTATGTAATGTTCTTTTTTGTCTCTTGTGACTTTCTTTGTTTTGAAGTCTACTTTGTCTTGTACTAGTACTGCAACTCCTGCTTTTTTCTACCTATTAATTGCATGAAATATCTTTTTCCATCCCTTCGCTTTTAGTCTGTATGTCTTTGGGTTTAAAGTGAGTCTCTTGTAGGCAGTATACAGATGTGTTTTTTTTTTTTATCCATTTAGTAACTCTATGTCTTTTGATTGGTGCATTCAGTCCATTTCCATTTAGGGTGATTATCGATAGGTATGTACTTATTGGCATCACAGGCTTTAGATTTGTAGTTATGAAAGCTTCAAGGTTAACCTCCTTGATGTTAACTATCTAAGAGTCTAACTTAACTCACTTAATATGCTATTACAAACACAATATAAAAGTTCTTTTTTCTTTCTCCTCCTTTTTCTTCCTCCTCCATTCTTTATATATTAGGTATCATATTCTGTACTCTTTGTCTATTCCTTGATTGACTTCAGGGATAGTTAATTTAATTTTGCATTTGCTTAGTAATTAGCTGTTCTATTTTCTTTACTGTGATTTTATTACCTCTGGTGACAGCTATTAAACTTTAGCAACACTTCCATCTATAGCAGTGCCTCCAAAATACACTGTAGAGACAGTTTGTGGGAGGTAATTCTCTCAGCTTTTACTTATATGGAAATTGTTTAATCCCTCCTTCAAATTTAAATGATAATCTTGCCAGATAAAGTAATCTTGGTTCAAGGCCCTTCTGCTTCATTGCATTAAATACATCATGCCACTCCCTTCTGGCCTGTAAGGTTTCTGCTGAGAAGTCTGATGATAGCCTGATGGGCTTTCCTTTGTATGTGATCTTATTTCTCTCTCTGGCTCCTTTTAATAGTCTGTCCTTATCCTTGATCTTTGCCGTTTTAATTACTATATGTCTTGATGTTGTCTTCCTTGGGTCCCTTGTGTTGGGAGATCTGTGCATCTCCATGGCCTGAGAGACTATATCCTTCCCCAGATTGGGGAAGTTTTCAGCAATTACCTCCTCAAAGACACTTTATATCCCTTTTTCTCTCTCTTCTTCTTCTAGTACCCCCTATAATGTGAATATTGTTCCGTTTGGATTGGTCACACAGTTCTCTCAATATTCTTTCATTCTTAGAGATCCTTTTTTCTCTCTGTGCCTCAGCTTCTTTGTATTCCTCTTCTCTAGTTTCTATTTCATTTATCGTCTCCTCCACTGTATCCAATCTGCTTTTAATACCCTCCATTATGCTCCTCAATGATTGGATCTCTGACTGGAATTCATTTCTGAGTTCTTGAATATTTTTCTGTAACTTCATGAGCATGTTAATAATTTTTGTTTTGAAATCCCCTTCAGGAAGATTCATGGTGTCAATGTCATTTAAGTCTTTCTCAGGCGTTGTATTCATAATTTTACTTTGAACCCCGTTCCTTTGGCATTTCATATTTGTATATGGTGCCCTCTAGTGCCCAGAAGCTCTACTCTCTGGAGCTGCTCAGCCCCTTAAGCAATGTCAGGGGTCACAGGGAAGTGGTATTGGTGCCTAGGGGGAGGAAAGAGCTGTTTCCTGCTTCCTGGCTGCTATGCCTGTCTCCACTGCTTATACCAGTGGGGCAAGCACACAGGTATAAGCCTCTATGCTTTGCATTTGTAGTTGCTGTAGACAGGTCTTCTCTGTGGCTGGCCTAACACCAGGGTAGGGTTTGCCAATTTGCGAGCTGGGTGGGGCTGGCCAGGAGAAATGCGCAGTAGGCTGCATATCACCGACAGGGTTCTTGGAGCTGTGTAGCCAGCCAGGGAGCTGGAGCAGCTGAAGATCGTGAAAGCTCCCCACCTGCTGGGCAGAGTACACCTGGACAATTTTGTCTACCTGTCCTTTCTCCTGAGGACTAAGCTCTGTGCAATCCTTGCCCCTTTAGCAGCCCTCTTGCTGTTAGGAAGTCTCTCAGATTGCCCGCCTTTCTTTTGTCCCAGAACAGCCGGCTATGGATCCCTGCTTTCCACAAGCAGCTGGAATCTCAGTCTCTCCAGGAATTCTGCCTGTCTTAGTTTTCCAACCCCCTAATCACGAGAGTACCATGCAAGCAACATGGAATGTAGTTTTGTGCTCCCAGAGCAGATCTCCAGAGTTAGGTATTCAGCACTTCCTGGCCTCCACCCCCTCCCCACTCCGTTTCTCTTCCTCCTGCCAGTGAGCTAGGATGGGGGAGGGGCTGGGGTCCCACCGGGCCATGGCTTTGGTATGTTACCCTGTTCTGTGAGGTTTATGCTTTTCTCCAGGTGTATGCAGTTTGGCGCAGTCCTCTTTCCTGTTGCTCTTTCAGGATTAGTTGTATTAATTATATTTTCAGGAATCTCCCAGTGAGACTCCATTTTTCATGTTTTAGATCTTCCAAGGGAGGAAGGTTTGATAACTAAGTATGTTGCGATGGTTAGAGGACAGGCCTTCTTTTAATTACTGGTAGGTCTGTAAACAGTTCCACTCCTATAGATGGATCCATCAAAATAAAAAGTGTGAATGCCTTCAGACCCAGCAATTTCACGTCTAGGAATTTATTTCAGAGATGGACTCATCCAGCTGCAGTCAAGCCTTAGTCAAACACACCCATGAGAGCCTTGTGTAGTGGCACAAGGTTAGAAACAACCTCAATGTCCATCCACCATCACGCCACATTTAAGGGATGGAATGGTCCAGCAGAGGGAGAACTGATGACCCTGTAGGAGAGGGAATGAGGAAAGGCAGGTGCTTGGAGAGTAGCTGGACAATGCAATAATCACATGATGCCTGGACAAACAAGATGTTTGGAAAGATACATGCAGCTTAGACACTGCTGCTGCCTCTGGGTACAGCTGAGTCATGACTAAGTCGTGTTCTCCTGTCTCTGCCATATACTAGAGATGTAAACTTGGGCATGTCCATTAAAGTCTCCAGTGTCCAAGAACAGGTCCAAAGAGATCCATTTACATGTAGGCCCTGGGGTTATTGGAAAATCTCCAAATACAGGGCAGAAAAATCTCCAAATATTCAGAAAGGTTTTCAAACAGCAAGATTTGGGGCTCTTTGGGGTGAAAATTCATGAATCACTTTCTGGGTACCTGCTAAGTGCCAGGCCTTGTATTAGCCACTCAGCACTCTAATTGATTCACAACACCCTAAGGGTGAATTGAATTGTTGTCATTCTCATTTTATAGATGGGCAAGAACTCTAAGTCACCAGCCCAAGGTCAGACCATTGGTAGTTGATTAAATCTCAGCTCTCGACTCAGTTTACATGGACCCTCCATGCTTCACTCAGCCGTCCTGTTGGCCAGTATCTGGTTGCTCCACCCCCACAAGGCAGAGATGCTCAGCCTGTACCCTGAACAGGGCACTGGTTTGGTTTACATCTTCCTGTCTGGGTGCAGGGCAAACTTCTGAAACTACACGGCCTCCAGGGTTTGGCCCCTTGGGACAACCTTAAATCCAGGTAAGAAGTCAGTATTTGACCTGCTCCAGGCCATTCCTCTAAGCTGCCTAGTCTGATACTGGCTGAGGGTGGGGTGGGCCCTGACCGGACTGAAGGGTCATCGCAGGGGCAGGTTTCTGCTCTTGCCATCCTTCTCCATGTGGCCTAGGGGGCCTGTGGCCTTGCCGAGTTGACCACAGCCAGAGAGAATTGGCCCAAGCAGTGCTGAGGGCGGCAGAGCCGAGAGGTGGTAGGACCCATGTCACTGAAGCCCTGGCGATAAGCCAGCCCGTCCTGGACCCTCCAGGAATCGTGGTGCTAAGTGGGCCTTCTTGTGGCCCCTGAGGTTTCCCTTTGGTCTCCATGCAGCTGTGATGGGCTCTCTGCCACAGCTCCTTGAGGCGCCCAGAAGAGAGGGTGGGAGGGAGTCAGTCCGCTCAGCTGCTGGAGATGGACTTGGGGAAAGATGCCTCAGCCTCCAGCCCTTCAGGCATTCCCTTCCAGGAGGCATCCTGGACACTTCTCAGGGCCAGTGGAATGGAGCCCCCGTACCTACAGCCGCAGTCTCAGAAGATAGTCCTTCTTGCCCTCTGGCGCATCCCAGCTTCCTGAGATCATCTTCCCACACACCAGCTGCACCCAAGTCCTTGAGTGAACAACTTTCAACCCACTTGGGGTGAACTTAGCTTAGCTTAGCTTTTCTCTTTACCCATGAAAGCCCATTTGTGGGTATAGCCTTTCTTCTCCTGAGCTCCACACTCACCTAACAAATGTTTGCTGCAGGCAAAGCGCCTTTCTGATCACACCATCCTTGCTTCTCCCATTTATGTGACCTGCTCAAATCCATCCTCACGCTGCTGGGACTTCTGCCCAAATGCAGACCTGCTCTGGACATAACACAGTGCAAAAGCCTCCATGGCTCCCCTCTGCTGCTCTGGCCAGCCAAGCCCCAGGCCCCCTGCACCACACACCTCTTCCAGCAACCGTGGGCTCCTTGAGGGTGCTGTGCATTCCCAGGCAGGTATCTCAAGTGCCCCTCCAGGCCTTTTCTCAAGCAATTTCCTCCTCCTAGGAAGCCTTTTCCTTCTGCTGGATGGCAAAGTTCCAGTCATCTTTTAATGAGTCTGAATCAAAAATCACCTCTCCCCTCCTGACAGCCTCAGGATCTTGGCTGCCACAGTCCGCCATCTGCTCCGGCCCGTCACTCAATGAAGTGTGGTGTGCGCATCGCCTCACCTGGTTCCTGGTGGGCAGGTCACAGCATTATCTCCTCTTCCAGGTGAGGACACCAAGGTACAGCAGGCTTGAGCCTCAGGGTGTGCAGCCGGGATTGGACCCAGGTCATCTGACTGGCCTACGTGGAAAAGGAATCCTGAAAGGGTATTGGACAGCTCACGGGGTTGACTGGCAGGCTGGAGAAGCAGGTTCCAGCTGTGGTCCTGCCCCAGGAGCAGGGTGATAATGTCACCTCTGACACATGGATGCTGCCACATCTCTAACCTCTGGGGTCTCAGACCCAGCTTGCTGCTGCAAACCCATGCTGGGGTTGTGCAGGGGTGACTGCCTTCCTTCAAATGGTCAATGACCCCTGTCCACTCATATATATATACTCCTGGTACCCAGGGGTAGACCCTGGCTTCTTGTCACCTTGTGTCGATTATGTGGGTGTGTGCTGGGCACCTCCAAAGGGACTGTGCCTTGTTGCTCTGCACCCACTGAGCACAGCAGTAGCAAAGGACCTAGGGCCCAGGAGTTCCCAGACCCCGGCTGCACACCCTGAGGCTCAAGCCTGCTGTACCTCAGTGTCCTTGCCTGGAAGATGGAGATAATGCTGTGACCCGCCCACCAGGAACCAGGTGGGGCGATGCGCGTACCACACTTCATTGAGTGACGGGCTGGAGCTCATTCTGAGTGAGTGTGGGGCTTAGGAGAACAAAGGCAGGGACGTGAACTGGCACCCACAGATGGGCTTTCAGGGGTGAGGCATGGTGTGTAAACATATCAAATCCCTGTGGAATAATCCGGATTTCTGACTTTTCTAGGAAAAGGGGGAGATCTGGAATGCTAAAACCGCCTCTCCCCTTGCCACACCCAGCTATTCCCTGGCCTCTGCCCCCACCCCCAGCCGGCAGGAGGGCTGTCCCCCCACTCCTGCCCTCCCACTGCTCACGTTCATCATGTCGCCGATCTGGTTGTTGCCCAGCGACAGCACCTGCAGCTTGGCGAGGGCATCCAGAGAGCCGATCTTGGCAATCCGGTTGTTGGACAAGCTCAGGTCCTCCAGATTCCCCAGTGTGTCCAGCCCCTCGATGATCTCGATGTTGTTGAAGGATAGGTCTGAGGGGATGAGGGCTGTGAGGGCCAGGGACTGGGTTGGGTTGGGGGTGGACTGTCCCGAAACAAACCTATCAAGGCTACTTATGCTTTGTGAGGCAGCACTGGGCTGTGGGGCCGGGAACTGACAGCTGATGGTCTTCCAGAAGCCTTGCATAGATTCCTTCCTATGGCCTAACTTTCACTGCCTCTCCAGTCCTGCACTCATCTTCCTGGCTAGGAATGTGGGCAAAAACTCACATCTATGCTGTGTCACTGTTCTTAGATGGAAATGCTGAGCGGAAGGGCTGGCTTAGTGCATCTCGGGGTTGGGGAGGTAGTTTGGTGGGTCCCCTTCCCTTACGCCTATGAGCAGTTTAGTAATAATACCGCCTGTCTGCTTAGTATTTACCAGTGTATCAAGTGCTCATGTGCACATCCTCTGACAACAGCCCTGGGTGGCAGTTTGGAATTTCTCTCCCCATTTGATCAATCAGGAAACTGCAGCCCTCATGACTAACCACTGTCATGCCACGGTTCATCCAGGGCTCCTCCCTGGACGTGTGGCAGGCCAGGCTCTTCCAGCTCCATCGCAGCTGACTCAGGCAGCTGGAACTGCCACCCCACCCCCGCGGAGATGCTGGGATCCGCTCTAACCCAAGTTTCACATCTTTGGGAATAAAACTGCTTTTTCCTCACCACACATTTTCAGGATTGTTTGGGGCTGAGGCCTGTAACCCTGTCCTTGGCCCAGATGACCAAACTGGGAGTTTTTAGTGAGCTTGGAAATACAATCTTGATTTCTGCGAGCTGTCACATTTAAAAGGTGATTTGGGAAGCCAGTTTATCCGCATCTAAATTCAGCCTCCTCGGTATGTCAGGGTGTTCACCTGTGGATAGCTGAGATCAATGATAATGTATTGTCCCTTTCTCCGTGCCAGTCCTCACAGCATAGATATCATTACCCATGTTCTATGGATGATTAAACCAAAATTCAAAGGGCCTGGTGGTAACGTGACCAAGATCACACAGCACATAAAGAAACCGAGGTTCAGAGGACTGAAATAATTTGTGCAAGATCCATTAGCACACTGGCAGAGCTAGATCTGAACTAGGGTCTGCTAAATGCCAAGCTGGCCCACTCCTTTTCCCACTGTGCTGCCTGGCCATGCCCCATCAGAACTAGTACAGTGCTGGTCAAGGTTTAACAACGGGGGTGGGGTGCAGGAAGCCCTGATTTGTAGCACTTGCCTATTTCTGTGGTATTAAATACTCCTACCAAGGCCAATTTCAAGCTACCTAAATGCAAAGCTGAGAGGCTGGTAATCAGCTCTCAAGAGCCAGTACTATGGCTACAGGACAGCCTAGGCCCTGGGACAGATGACTGGGTAGGCCACCAGCAGGGCCTGGGCTTGCAGGTGAGGGACTGAACTGGGCCATCAGAGTACCACCCCCCCCAACCCACCACATCCCAGGGACCCAGCTTTTCCTGGTGTGGCTGGACAAAGGCGGGCTTCTGACTCTGAGGGGAGTAACCTGACCTCTTACCAGAACTTTCCCCTCCTGTTCTCTCACCCTCATGCCGGGGAACACTGGGCATCATGGGAGCATCTCATGGGGACTCATAACAACTGTCTGAGAGACAGCTGAGCCTGGTAGCTCTTGCTCCCTTTGACCCCCTCCCAGACTGGAAGGTTTGGCAGAATATTGTCCTGGTGTGTCCAAGCACATCTTTGCTGGCTTTGCCCAGTGCAGGCCCAGGCTTTGAAAAAGAGTGGCTGTCTTGCTCCCAGCAGGTGGAGCTTCTGTGGCACTGGGTTAATGCTGAGCCAGCAGTGGAATAAAGCCCAGGAGGCAATAACCATGGCGGGGCATCACCTTTGATCCGGCGCACACGCTCAGGAAGGGGGCCTTACCCAGCCAGACCAGGTGTGTGAGGTTCTCCAGGCCCTCAATCCTCTCAATGATGTTATTGTCCAGCTGTAGCTTCCTCAAGTTCTCAAACTGCCAGAGGTTGTCTATGCGGAGGATGTCTGAAATGATCAGAGGAAATGCCTTGGCGGGTTCCAGCCCCGGGCTAGGCCTAGGGACTAGTGCTAGTTGGATTGAGACGGCCAACACTAACCACACAGAAGGCCCTGACTCCGCTGCCTTGCCCTGCAGTGTGCGGGTGCCCTGGAACTGTGGGCCAGGCACCGAGGAGCTCCCCGTCGCTACTGGTGGGCAGCGGGCAGGACTACTGCCCAGGGCCACAGCAGGACCTCACAGGTCCTTGGGGGGGGCAGAGCAGGGTGTGTTGTGGAGCAGGCTGGACCTCCGAAGGTACAGGACTCCCTCACACTCTCTCGAGCACCAGGATGGAGGCTGCCCGGGAGGCCAGAACAGTTTGGGCACAGGACACAGTCAGGGGCCTTCCTTCTTCCATCCACAGTATGACAAATAGAATCAAGGCTGCCAGGTGGATGCCCTTCCTTGTGCACTGCTGCTGGGAGGGTCAGTCAACTGGTTCACACATTTTGGAGGGCAATTTGACTGTTTACTGAAATATTTAATGCCTGTCCTTTGACCCTGCAATTTCTCTACCTGGAATCTACCTGCAAAGAATAAATACCTACATGCACATGAAGGCAGAAAGGTGGGGGAACCCCGATCGTCCATACAGCAGAGGGGCAGGTTCCTGGCGTCACTGAAGCGCCTGACCCTGAGGTCCCTGAAGATCACCTTCCAGCCCTACAACACCCCCTTCCCTTTGTGCCTTATGCCGGGTGGAGTTTGGTTTCTGCCACTGGCAGCCAGAACAGTTCTGAATAACACTGAAGTGTAAATAAGTATGTACTGTGTATGTAAAATTCCAGAGGCCTAAACTTGTCCTCCAGTTTTTTCTGGAAGCCACAAATAAGTTTGTTGTTTATATGTCCCTTTTTCTGTATTTGCTTTTGTAATGATATCCACAAATTATAAAATTAGAATATGCTCATTAAAATAACTGAAATAATATGAAAGTGAAAGGTGAAAAAAAGTGCCCTTAATAACCACACCTTCAGGGCAGCAGTTTCCATGTTCATTCGCAGAGGCAGGATTTGTGCATGAGGCTGTGGGGTCCTGGGAGAGGTGGGATGCCCCCCTGAGCTGTCCTCCTCAGTGGGAATGGGTGGACAGTGTTTCCCAGACCCAGGGTCCTGCCTCTCTTGCGTTCCCAGAGTCAGGTCCCCAGCTCTCTGTGGCCTGATTTCCCAGAATGATACCAGCCACCATCCCCAGCTGTGCTTCCAGGGCAGGTTCCATGCCACCCCAGGACCTCAGCCCCCGCCCATCCGGGTCTGGATTTTCCAGGTGCACTCTATAGCCCTGGCCTTGGAAGGGCATCCCTTAGCTGTGGCTGACTCCCTGCAGCTACTATGCCCCTGGGTGGCTCCTGCCTTGCACCCCTGCATGCTGGCCTCTTCCTAGGCATTAGCAGTTCATGTGGAAAAGCCATAACAACACAACAAAACCAGGATGTATTTGACAGCTCTAAATGGGTCAGCAGCAGACAGGACTGCCCAAAGAGCTGATTTCATCTTCAACATCAACACGGCATCTGCCTCTACTGCCACCAGCTTGGTTCCAGCCTGCTGTCATCACTCCCTGGCCCACAGGACTTCCTGCTCCAGCCCCTGGCATCCACACTCTATCCCCTGCAGCCAGTGGGGTCTTGTAAAAACCTAAGTCCCATCCTGTTCCTCCTATCCTCACAACCCTCCCAGGACTGCCATCTCACTTGCTATAAAAGCCAAACACCTTCTCTTTGGCCCCGAGGCTGGTGCCAGCTGACCCCATGACTTCTCAGAACTGTCCCCACACAGGTCCATTTGCTTCAAGGCCTTTGCACAGGCTGTTCCCTCTGCCTTGAACACTTTTCCTACATCTCCATGTGGCTCCTTCCCTCAATTCCTCCTAGTTTTTTCCCTCAATCACCTCCTTGGCAAGGCCTCTGACCACCTGATAAAACCTGCTCCCCACCCATGACTCCACTTTTCTCCTCTGTGCTTTATTTCCCTCCGTCGCACATATTACCTTTAGCGCATCCCATTATTTTCCTTCTTTATTTGTCCCCCTCACTTAGGTGTCAGCTCCACAGGGACAGAGAGTGTTGTCTTTTTTTCACATTTGAACCCCTAGTGCCTTGAGCAGCCCCTGGCATACACTGGGCATTTGATGAGTACAGGCTGGATGAACATTAGGGTGGGGGCAAAAGGAAGGCCGCAGGCCCCTCCAGTGACCGCCAGTCTGCAATCCCTTTAACCCCCTCACTGCTGAGGGGCCTGAGTAATCCCTTGCTGTTGACTGGGTGACCCAGCCAGCCAGCGTAGAGCCCCAGGCCACAGCAGGAATATGAATTACCCAGCTGCCTCTGCTGTTTCCTGCCTGCACAGTTCGGCCTCGCAGCCAGTGCTTGAGGTGGGGACCATGATCCCCCTGTTTCACGCATGGGACGCTGAGGCACTGAGAATCCGGCCTGTCCCTGGCTGCTCCTTCCCAGAGACTGACAGGTGCCTCCCTGCCTTCTGGCCCTGTGACCTCCGGTTCCCAGCCCCACTTCTGAAGCTGTTCCCCCGATTCGCAGAATCTTCTGCGCCACGGCTCTTTCCTGGCTGCGTGGGACCATCCAACTAGGAGGTTCTGCCTGCCAGGAACCCTGCTCCAAGGATGTGGTGGAAACAGTCTTTGGTCTTTGGGGTTCACTTAGATTAGGAGGGGGAGAATTTTATCTTTTTTCTTTTCTTATTCAGAATCAGGGGTGTTGCAGATATTCAGCTGCTAATGACACTCAGGATTAAGCTTTAAACC
Organism: Phataginus tricuspis; assembly: GCA_029783875.1. Classification (NCBI taxonomy): domain Eukaryota; kingdom Metazoa; phylum Chordata; class Mammalia; order Pholidota; family Manidae; genus Phataginus; species Phataginus tricuspis. Next base: position 1,443,531 of record JAQQAC010004778.1, on the reverse strand, counting down.
CTCCATGTGATCCTGTGCCTTCTAGCCCAGGCAGGCCTTAACGCTGAGGTGGGTTCCAGACCATGGACTGTGCATGGAATTCTGGGGTCAAGAAAGCCGAGGCGGAGGGCTGCCTGGTGCCCCCACCACAGCCCAGGGTACGCACTCTGGAAGTCCAGTTGCAGGGACAGGACATCCTTGAAGAGGATGCCCTCTTGCTTGGCCAGCTGCCCAGCTTCCTCCCGTGGGCCCTGCTCCCTGACAGCCAGCTTGAGCATGTTGTCGTTCATCACTCTTGGCTCCATTGAGTTGTACAGTCGGTTCATCTTCCCTGAAAAACACCGTCGTCTCCCATAATCCGCTTCTCCCTTTGAGGACAGGGACTGGCTGGGGTTCTTTCAAGGTGTGGTGGCAGCCACAGACATTCTGAAGGTTGTCCCACCCCACCCCTTGGCCAACTATACCTAGGGGTTAGTCCTTCTGCACCAAGGCTTCCTGGGCTTCCTGGCAGCCATCTGCCCCCATCCTGCCTGGCCCCCCAGGGGTGCACCCCTTGGTCCACAACCATGGCTGGGATCCTATTCTAGCCCAGGGACTCGTGTCCACACTGGTCTCTTTAAGCCCTGGAGCTCAGCATCCCTCTGGCCTTGGCCACCTCAGGCCTCTAGCTTCCTATCCCCACCCTTGTTTGGGTTTCTTAGCACCAACCACTGACCATGATTCTTGACAGCTGTACCAGGCATACCAGCCTGCAGTTTCCCTTTGCTAAGGTCTTATCTCCTCCAGGAAGTCATGACTGTCCTCTTCCCATCACACCAGAAGAGCTGGTGTGTGGACACTGCTGAACACCAACCCAAGCTGGCCTTTCATGCTCTGCTCCTGAGAAATGTGAGCGTGGGCCACAGGATGGAAGTGCCCAGCTGAGCTGCCTGCTTGAGCTGGGGAACTGGGATCCATGTGCTGGCAAGGAACATGGGTAAGCAGACAGCAAGGTGGGGACGAGGCAGATGGATAGAAAGAACAGACATGGGAACCTGGGTGATCCAGGAAAGAGGACAAAAAGCAAAAGGATGGACAGACTGACATAGACAGAGACTGCCTTCTCCTTGCTGGTTTTCTGGTCCCTAATTCCAGGCCCTGTGAGAGTTCCTGACTTTTTGCATCAAATATTCTTTTACTTAAACTAGTTCTAGTGGGTTTCTGTTGCTGATGGTCCAAAGGGATTTGGCTGGGGTACTGCAGGCAAAGGGGGTCTATGGAGTCGGCCAATCACAGGCTGCCCCTGGACTCCTATGCCTGGCTGAATAGAAACACAGCCCTGGGAAGCCTGCTGTCCCCATCTCACTCTCATTAATACCAACCCTTTTAGTGAGAACATCCAGAATGGCTGGATCCTGCAGGAAGTTACACTCTAGCTTCTGCTTCCAGAATCCTCTGGAACCCGGTGTTCCCTTCTACTTTCCACCCATGCTTCTCACCTCCCTGCTGGCTTCACCTTCTACCTTTGCCTCCATGTGTCCCCAGAACCCTGGCCTCCCTGCTCTCCTGAACCCTGATGCTGGGCAGCCTCTGTGCTTCCGGTTGCTGGAGAGGCTCTTAGTATTGGGCTGATGGTGTCCACTGCAAACTGGGGTGGGCCTGGCAATGGTGCCACACCTGGTCTTAGAGACTGCCACTTCCTGGCTGCCCCCCTTCCCTCCTCACCTGCCATCCACCTGGGTGGAGCTTCCTCAAATTCTCATGTTCTATTTCTGGACTGCACACGATCAAATGTCCCAGTCCCTTTAACCCTCTGTCCATTCCTCTGCCCCTGCCCGCACGCCCCGTCTCCCCTGTGCCTCCCACCTTCCTGTCCCCTCTGCTCTGTCCGCACTGGTCCCGTCTCCCTAGGGCCCCACAGACATTGTCGGTCCTCCACTGCTCCCAGTTCCCCACAATTTTTCTAGGATTTCCCATAATATGATGCCAATTTGCCTTTGGGTAAATTTTAATGTGCTGTATTTGGCAGGTGTTACCTGCAAAGGGTTTGTGCTTTTTTAAAGAAAGGTGCTGTACTGTGGGAAATGATTCTTAATTCTGGTTTCAAAATTTGGCCTCATTACTCCTTCTTTATCAAGACTGGGCACCTGTGACGGATCAAGCTTGCTCCCAGCCAAGTCCAACGGTGAACAGCTGTCATGCACACTGTTTGCTAAGCACGAGGGCAGGCTTTGGCTCTTGACTGCGCATCCTTTGGCAACTAACTTTACCTGTCTAAGCTTTCGATTTCTCATCTATAAAAAATGGATAATTCCTCCCTCTTACATTTAAGATCATATATTTAATCAACACATGTGTAATGAATAGCTACTATGTGCTATGAATAAAAGAGGTCTCCTCGTCTCTGTTTTAGACAGGAATCAGTCAATCATACAAACAATTACAAGCCTTGACAAGTTTGTAGGTAGGGAGAACTATGGCAGCATACATTAGGGGCACCTGGCCTGGTCAGGGGAGACAGCCTGAGACCCAAAGGACGAGCAGCAAAGAAAGAAGAAGGGGCTGCGTGGTGAGGGTTCTGAGGTAGGAAAGAGCAAGACATGTTCCATTTTGGCTGAAGTTGAGTCAAGGTTGGAGAGACCTAAAGGAGTTTTATTACTATTCTAAGATCCCTGGGAAGCTCATGGGGCTTAATAAGGGTAATGACATGATCAGAGTTTAATTTTAAGAGGCTCACTGTGACTGCAGTACTGAGGAGGGCATGAGCTGTGAGGCAAGAGGTGACCAGGGTGCTGGTAAGATGTGGATTTGAAAGAGCTCTAGGAAGTTAATTTATAAGTAGCACTTATCATCCACAGTTTTAAGAGAAGAAAATGGAAGCTAGTTAGAAAGGTTAAGTAACATGCCCAAGTTTACACACCTGGTATGTGGCAGAGGCAGGAGAACGTGACCCCATTTTCTTAGGTATGAGTCAGCTGGACCCAAGGCACGGTGGGCTGTCATTGTCACAACTCACAATGTTTCTCGCAGCTCCTGAACACTCCTTCCCTAAGGGGGTCGTTTTCAATAATTTACCACCCAACCTGGGTCCCTGTTGACTTGCCTGACAATAGTGCTGTTGGTGAAGACCGGAGGTGGGAAGGTAGAGAGTCCTGCACCTCCTCGACAGAGAAGCAGGTCCAGAATTGTCCCGCGAAACAAGAACTTGGGATCAATTGGATCTAAAAAAAAAAAAGCCGCATTGGCCATGAATTAATATGAGATACTCAACCATTTCTGGAGTGCTTACTGTACACCACCTGCACATTCATTGCTTAGTTATATGCCTGCTCCGGAAGGCAATAGAGAAGGGAGTCCTAACGCCTTACTTTCCCACAGAGAGAAACCGAGGCGCTGGAGGGAAAGGAAGTTGTCTAAAGTCATACAATGAGTTACTGACAAGAGGCAGACATGGAACTTGGGTACCCATATTTCAAGCGAAAACACTTTATACAGTGCCAAGATCACGAATAAAAATAAAGAAGAGAAACAATTGACGACAGTCAAGAGGTCGGATGTGAGGGGTCAGTTCTTGGAGTTATCAGTGGACCGGGTACCTTGTGAGGAAAGGGATCACCAGGCCAGAGGCCAGAGGATAAACCCCCCACAAACCTCCTCAGGCAGACTCCCTGAAGAAATGTTTCCTTAGCACTCCTTTCTCATACAAAGACCTGAGCGCTTAAGACTGTGTTTGGACTGTCTCAGCGCGGCTGCAACGTGTCTGGCAGAAGACTGTGTGCTCATTTTGTACATGAGGAGGGTGGGGCCGGACTCCTCAGAGGAAAAGGTCAGAGGAAAGCGTTAAGGTGGAGCTCGGGGTCTCACCTTGTCAAGCGCCTGCTACCCCGCGGGGTCTCAGCAGAATCGACGCCCGGTTGCTAGGGAACCAAGAGCCTCCACTCCGTTGCTAAAGGGAAGTCAGGGAGTAGACATCCGGGGTGAAAGTTGACGGCCACGTGGTCACTTTTCTTGGGCGGGGAAATACCCCTCGTACCAACCAGCCATGGAGAAAACAAATGTTTCTCCAATCAGCACTCTCTGTGGGCGGGGATCCTACTCTCCCCGCCTCTTCCCTCTCATTGACTCATTTCTTGTGCAATAATAGTAAGGATTCGCTAGATCGACCAATATATAGGTGAATCAAAATACACAGGCTTTCGTTCCTAGGCGGGCTAGGGGAGGTGCCGCTACGCCTGACCGAGATTCCCTTTCGCTCGCCGCTTTGCCCAATCAGATGCCGCGGGGTAGGTGGGGCTTCGCCTAGGGCGGCGTAGGGGCCAATCAGAGGAGGGATTTAAGGCGTTGCCCAATAAGGGACGCGGCAGGGGGCGGGGTCATGGGCCGGGCGTTCGGCGTTCCTGAGGGTGGGGCGGGGGCAAGTGTCAGTCAGGTGGGGAGCTCGTCGGTGAAACAGGAGAGACCCGGGCTGCTCACAGGGGGTCCCGACCGCTGCAGTGTTGTCAGCCCAAGATGGAGTTCCTCCTGGGGAACCCGTTCAGCACCCCAGTGGGACAGTGCCTCGGTAAGGCCTCTCGAAGGGCGGGAGTCTGGGTGGGCGACGCGACAGTTGACGGGAGTGGTGGGGACCCCGGGCCTTTGCTGGCCACCGGTGCCACCTCACGGGCGGGCCGGGCATCCTTCTCTTCAGGCCTCTGCCTGCGGCCAGGCCGGGCCTGCACACGGCGCCGGTGCCAGCCTGCCAGGCGGCGCTCCAAGGCCCAACTTGGACTGGGAGATGCTCCACGCGTCCCTACCCATTAGGGCCGTGCCCTCCCTGGCTCCTAGAGGTGGTGCCGGCTGCTGGTCTGCTCACCTTCTCGCCTAATGGGAGATGCCACTGCGTGTGTCCTGATCCAGCCCGACAGTCTTGCTGCCATGCTGTCAGCACCCACTTCTCCCAGCCCCTTCTCCCTCCTTTTCAATACCAGCAGCCCATACTGGACACTCGCCGAGGGGATGCTCCCTGCTCTAAGGCTTGCTAATTAGAGCTGCAGCTCAGCTAGGCTGTAAGAGGGGACTGGGATGGGGGTAGGGGGGTTCCTAGGGGTGATCATCTTGGCAGGGGGTGGCACGCCTGCACTGTCTCTGGATAAGAAGGCAGGCTGTGTTATTTAATGATAAGAGCCCTGGGATAGGAATCAGGAAGCCTGGGCCCCATCCAGTAGGAGCTTTGCCTGTGACTCTCCCTATGACCTTGTGCAAGTCATGCCCTTTCTGGTTTGGTGTTTTCCCTATCAAATGAGGTGTTTGGAGCTGAGATGTGGTAAGTCCTTCAAGTTCTAAAGTTTTGGTATTCCTTGTAATAGTCTCTGCGCATTGACTGTTGCTTCCCTGCTAAAATTTGCCAAAGCAAATCTTTTGGTGGCAGTGTAGAAAAAGGGTACTTGGCAGTACCTATTAATCCCATAGGGGGGCTCTGGGCCCTGAAAAGAGCACCAGAGATGGCTCGTATCCTGGTAAGGAAAGCCCAGTCTAGGTGAAGGAATGCCAGAGTGGCCACCATGTGGGATTTCTTTACTGAAAAAGCTACATGTCCCTTCCCCCAAGGCAGGAGCTTATGCCAAGTGATCAGTGGATAATGTTGATTAGTTTCTTTTAAAACTGGGCTCCTCCTGGTTGGTGAAAGGACTGGTAAAATGTCTTTTATGAGCAGGGACCTTTGGTGTCCTTATGGGCTTGGCTGATTTAGGCAGTAGTGACTTGTTCATTTCCAGCTTTACTTGTGAATCTCCGCTCACCTTTCGGTCTTCAGTGGGGCCTATGAAATTACTGAGGCCTCTCCTGTTGGCTCACTGGCATTTGGGAGCCTTTTCTTTGTGGTGTAAGGTTGTTAAGGGATGATGGACACTGGGCCCTGGAATAGTTTTTCTTCCTGCCTTTACAGACTCGTGTCTCAGTCGGATCCCCACCCGCCTTTCCTCCACACTTCCTTTCCTCAGGTACTCTTTCACTGCAGCCATATTCCCCAAACTCATTTCAGTTGGGTGTTAAATTCTAACCAGTTATTGGAGGGGGCCGGTAAGCTGGGGGCGGGGGGAGAGGGATGATCTGTCTCCTTTATAACAGAAAGTTCTACACCTTTCAAATGCCAAGGTAGTTGATGAGGGGTAGAAATTAAGGGGGTTAGGAATATGTAGTGAGTGAAGGAGCATGATGCTTCTGTCAAGGAGATCTGGGTTGAATTTGCCTTGTCCATTGGTCGGCTGTGTGAACCCAGACAATTGTGTAACCTTTCTGAACCTTAGTTTGCTGAGAGTGGGAGAGAGAGAATGATTTGTACTTACAGAGTATTGTGATTTGAGTGAGATGAGGGATGTCCGACACTTAGCATAGTGCCTGGGACATCCTAAAGGCTCAATGAATTGTTGCTGCCACTGTTAATAACAGGATAATGAAGTTAGGGCTGAACTTTCTATCTAGAGAGGTATGTGGGATGACTGGCCCATCTGAGACCTGTGAAGGAAAACGCTCTTGCAGGCCTCAGCACCCACCAGCCTTATGAAAGACCCTGAACATAAGAAGGTTGAAGCCTTCTCATTGCCAGTTACTCAACAGGGAAGGTCTAGGTAATTTTACAGTTCGGTTCAGATAAATTATTAGAGGACAGAAGGATGTTCCAGTGTGTATACTGTACTGTTTTGACAGAGTGGAAAAGTGGTTTTTATGACATTTGGTATTGGTATTCTTTTAAAAGTGTGTGCCGGGGGTTGATGGGAGGAAGGGGGATACAGAAATAAAAGAGCAACAACAGAGCTAGTGATTAAAAGCAGCAGCTGTAGCTTACACAGAGTAATCCTACAGCCATTATTTGCTCCTTACAGCTGCTCTGTGAAGTAAGTTTTATTGTTCTTCCCATTTAAAGGTGAGGAAACTGAGGCTCAGAGGAATGAAGTGACTGCTCAGCCGGTAAGAGGGAGAGCTGGGATTTCATAGCTGTCCCAGTCCTCAAGGGATTTATGGTAGCAGGCGAGCACAGAGACGCATGGAGCAATGATGACTCACAGTTAAGAGCTCATTGAGAAGTGGGATTGACAGGGCCATTAGGAGCTGAAAGAATTCAGAAGAGCTGGGGTGATGGGGCTGGCTTTTCTGAGTCTAAGGGTTGTTCATGAGGATGGGTGGGAATCCCACAGGTAACACTCATACTGAAGGTGTCCTGCAACTGCAAAGCCTTAGGCTCACAGCATGAGACATCGGGAGAGTAGTTACAGCTGTTTTGTGCCTGAGCCTCATACAGATATTCTAACGTGCTGCTGTTTGGTTGAACATGTAGCTGGCCCATCTCAGGCTAGCAGCTAAGCCCACACTTGGACAGAGTTACCTTCGCATTTCTTGCATCCACCCTGCTTGTCATTCTGGAAGGGAGTACCTGGGGAGAGTGTTTGGTTCGGAGAACAAGCAGTAGTGGGAGGGGCTAAGAGGTGTGGGGAGGAAAAAGTACTTAGGTTTAGTTCCTGGCTTTCTCTTTTGGAACAAGTTTCAAAATGCTGCTGTCTTAATCTAGCCCCCATGGCCACCAGGAATTGGATGTCTCATACCAGGAGTCGCCCGGGGCAGGTCTGCGGTGCTCTGCAAGTGTCGACAGTTTCCCTTGTGTTAGCTAGGAAACATTTTTAGGCCATCCTTCTTCCTAGTGTAAATTTTGGATTCGTTTAGATGAAAAGATCAGTGAGTAGCTGGCTAACGGGGGCGGGGGAGGTGTAGGGAGGACTGGTAGACTTCTCACAGTTCTGCTGCAGTGAACGTGTGAGAAGCAGGTCTCTGGCGCAGCTTGTGCTCATAAGTTGGGTGGTGCTGGGCACTGCATCTTGGTGCCCCGTGGATGCCAGGGGTTGGCTCTGGCCTGGCTGTTTGTACTGAGCGTGATTAGTCATCTCTCAGATGGCTATGGCAGTTCGCAGTTCTCCAAGCCCTTTTGCTGCAACCGTTGTATTTAGTCTTCACTACCCTGTGAGATACACAGGGAGGGAACTGAAAGGAACTTGTAATTATTAAGCACCTACTGTGTGCACACTCTATACCTTAATCCTCACAACATTTAATCACCTATTACTGTCCTTGTGTTGCTTATAAGGAAGTTGAGGCCCTGAGAGGTTTAGAGACTTGTGCAAGGTCAATGCCAGAGTTAAGCCTAGAATCCACTCGTGGTCCAGTTCTCATTCCTTGCTGCCATGTTGCTTCTTATGGTACACATCCCATGGGTCAGCCTCGTCAGAATCCCCGGGAGGGCCTGTGAACACACTGCTGGCCCAACTCTCAGAGCTTCTGATTCTGTGGGTGTAGGCTGGGCCCAGCATCTGCATTTCTGACAGGTTCCCAAGCCATGCTGCTGCTCGGGGACCACACTTCGGGAACTGTTGCTCTAGCCAATTTAATCTCTTCCTTATCTTTCTTCAAACATACAATGTGGGTTTTCTTATGGACAGACATAAGTGTGACTATTTAGAATTCATACATTTGGTGGTTCCGTATTGCCTCTCTCTATATATCAAGCTAAGTCAGGGCGTTCAGTCTAGTAAGATAGCTAAGACGGGTATCTAAGTCAGGCAAGATAGAAAGTGGTAGCTCAAGACTGGACAGATAAATGAAATAAAGGAATGGAGGATGGAATAATAATAGCTAAAGATTTTTCCTTTTTCAAAAGTTCAGTATTGTACTACTATGTGCCAGAGACTGAAGTAGGCAGTTTATATATCTCGTAGTCCCTCAGTCCACACTGTGATATTTGAGTAAGGTACTGCTATATTCTCCATTTTGCAGATGGGGACCTTGAGGCAAAGAGAAGGTCACACAAGTAGAAGTAAGGAGCTAGAGTTGGAAGCCAGCATTCTGGCCTCAGAGCTGCTGCTCTGTTATGCTGCCTCAGCAAGGGAGGGGGTGGCACGGAGGAGCACCGCAGGGAAGGAGAAGGAACAGGGAGACTCAGGAGCTTGTGGCTGCTGCGCAGGGCTCTGATGAACACACAGGACTCGATCCCTGTAGAAATGGAAAAGGAGGCTTAGAGGGCTCTCTCCGCAGAGACAGCAAGTGGCCTGGATGTTAAGGGGGAGGTGGGGGTAGTAGGATTGGTTCTGTTTGCCTTGCAAAGGGGCTTGTTGGAAGCTGGGACCGGAATGGTAGGATAAGGTCTGGCTGGAGGGCTTCAGATGTTGACCAAGTAGTTTGGACTCTTTCATTGGCGGCACTGGGGAGCTCTGAAAGATTTCTAGGGAGAGGAGTGGTATGGATGTCATTACGGAGGCAGGGAGATTCCTCTTGGCAAGTACCAAAAGGTCGTTCTTCTCTCTTACCAACAAAGCCCCCATCCGGGCAGAACAGAGGTCCTGTGAGGACGTCAGCAGGAGGCAGTGCCAGTGCCTGCAAGGTCCAGGGCAGGGTCCTTCCTGTCGAGGCCCCATCAGAGCTGAGGATCGCTGAGGCAGGCCAGTGGGGCACGGGAAGAGGCCTAGCGTTTTGAGGGCTCTCCTCTTAAACCGCTGGGACAATTTATAGAACACCAGACATCAAGAGTCACATGGTAAGGGGCAGCCTGCTCCTCCTCCTACCCTGCTTTCCCTGTGCAAGAACAGGAGCCGAGGCACTTACAGGCTTTACTGACGGGTCCCACTGCTTAGAGTGGGCTATTTGTGATGGTACAAACTTTCATAGAATTGTGCTCTTCAAGAAACTACATAGACCCCTGTAGAAATTTTGAAAAATATACAAAGGTGCAAAGGAGGAAAAAAGAAACCTCTTCACATGCTTTCTTAGAAACTCATCGAGATTCTTCTCATTTCATATGGTAAGTGGAATACTTGTGCGTTTTACTCCCATTTTTCCCTGCCTTTGAGATGCAGTGTTGTGCCAGCATCTTAGCATATTTCCGTACCACCTACCTGCAAAGGTTTTATGGGGAGGAGCATACGGTGAGGAAGGGGGTGTAAATACAGTGCCCAGAGGAGCATCAGTGGGGTTGTCGCTCTTTCGCTAGCAGATAGACACTCAGCATTTTAGGCTAACCTCTTAGTCTGAGAAGATACGTGACATTCGGGCTTTTTTGCTGATGCAGCTTGCAGTGGCTACAAGAGGGGCCTCTTAACCAGTGTGCGACTTGGTGCCTATTTCAGCGCTCGCACCAGTCCTCCTCACCTGAAAGAATCTCTTTGATCTTCTCCATCCAGCTGTCAAGCCTGCTGTCTACCAACACTCTCTTCCTTCTCTGGGCGGCCTTCCTAGACCACCCTGTTAATGGTGCTGAGTCTCTTCTCTGAACTCACGTGGCTGGTCCTCGCCTATAAAATAGAATGTTAGAATAGGATGTTACTTATCCTCTAGGTTTTTGTGAAGATTAAATGAAAGAATCGTGTGAAGTCCCTAGCCCAGTGTCTTATACCCACTTAATATATTCAAACCTGTTGGTTCATTTCCTGCTGTCCAGTGCCGATTCCGTTGTTATTTATCTTGTGTCTTATCATGTGTTTATTGCCTTATCATCTGAATAAGACTGGAGACTCCTTAGACAGGATGTGTTTTTATTTCCTAGTGACCTTCACAGCACGTGGTATACTGTGCACAGTTATTCACTCCAAAGGTTCCTTTCTATCAACTTTATTTTTTAGCATCTTTCAAAGTTAAAAACATTAGCCATCATTTACTGATCTTTCAGCATTTGCCAGGTACCCTATAAATGCTTTACACACATTATCTCATTTAAAATGTTTTTCCTCTGAAAACTCCTTTAAGTCAGTGGTTTTTTTCTCCATTTTGTGGAAGAAATGGAGGCTTAGCGGAGTTAAGAAGTCTGCCCAAGGTTCAGTGTCTCACGCAGGCTGAGCTGTGTTCCCCATCAGGGAGTCCCGCTCCAGAACTTTTGTTCATATTGCCTCTTAGACAGCAAGCATGGTCTGTTTCCAGTTAGACAAGAAAGGGCCTCACCTGGTTCCACATGGGAACTCCATGAAGATAGTTCAGTCCCACTGATGGATTCTAGAGCAGAGTGGATGCCCGTTGCCCTCTCTGTTCTTCTCCAACATTTGGCACTTTTTGTTTTGGACTGGGGCCAGTCCTGTCTCTGTGTGTGACTACATCTGTGAGTCCATTAACTGCTCTAATACTCTCCTAATCTGTAAACAGGGAAGGAGTGTGTGTGTGTGTGTGTGTGTAACAGGTGTATTTGCTCTGTCACATCACACAGGGTGGTTAAGAGGATCGCTGAGATACTGTATGTAAAAGCAAAAGAGTTATTTTGGTATTTTGGTTCTTCCCAGGCATCATTTAAACTAAATGTTCATGAAGGCACCTGCTTTTATATGTGTTTATTCATTTACTTTTAAAAAATGGTGCTATAAAAAAAATTTAGTACAATATACATAACACAAAATTAACCATTGTGACCATTTTCAAGTCTGGTGGCATTAAGCACATTCACATCGTCATGCTGCCATCCCCATCATCCACCTCCAGGGCTTTCCCCCTCACCTCCCTGAGACTCTGTACCCGTTTAATAACTCCCGTTCACCTTCCTTCAACCCCTGGTGACCGCCGTTCTACTTTCTGTCTCTATCAGTTTCACTAGTCTAGGTATCATATAAGTGAAGTCACACAATATTTGTCCTTTTGTGATGGGCTTGTTTTACTTGGCATAACATCTTTAAGACTCATCCACGTTGGAACATGTGTCAGAATCACCTTCCTTTTTAAGGCTGATGATACTCCATCAGGTGTGCGTGCATATTTGGTTTATGAATTCGTCCATCTTTGGACACTTGCATTGCTTCCACCTTTGGTTATTGTGAACAGTGCTGCTGTGAACACAGGTGTGCAAATATCTACTTGTGTCCCTGCATTCAATATGCCCAGAGGTGGAATTACTGAATCATAAGGTAATTCCATTTTTAATATTTTGAGGAAGATCTGCCATACTATTTTCCATGGTGGCTGTGCTGTTTCACATGGGGTCCCAATTTCTCCACATCCTTGCCAACACCTCTTGCTTTTTTTTTTTATAGTAGCCATTCTAATGGGTGCAAGTGGTATCTCACTGTGGCTTTGATTTGCATTTCCCTACTTGTTAGTGATATTGAACATCTTCCCATTTTATATCTTTGGAGAAATGTCTATTCCAGTCCTTTGCCCATTTTTAATCAGGTTGGCTTTTTTTTCGTTGTTGAGTGGTAGGAGTTATTTTTGTATTTTGGATATTAATCTTTTATTAGATGTCTGATTTGCAAATATTTCCTCCCGTTCTGTGGTTGCCTTTTTACTCTATAGATTGGGTCCTTTTATGCATAAAAGTTTTTAATTTTGATGAAGTCCACTTTGTCTGTTTTATCTGTTGTTGCCTGTGCGGTTAGTGTTATGCCTTATTTTTCAGTCGAGTCTCACACGTGCCTTGAAGACAAGAATGCTGCTGCTGACAGTACCAGTCAGCATGACTCCTCACCAGGTACCTTATAGGCATCATTTCTTTTAATTCTACAAGAGCCTTGTGAGGCAGGTACTAGCATATTTATTTTATAGAGCAGGAAACTGAGGCTGAGAAGTTAAGTGCCTTCCCCAAGGTCTGTGGATAATAAGAGGGAGAGCAGGGACTTGAACCCAGGCCTTGGACTCCAGAGCCAGAGCTCTTAACCACTAAAGTGAAGAGCTCAGTAATTACTTGTGGAAGTTGTGGAATACCTGAATGAACTTGATGGCTGAAAATCTGGTAATAGTTTTCTGAAATTCATATCTGCTTTAGTATTATAAATTATTCATACAGTTTCAGTCCTCCTAGTGTAATTGAATGTGCAAGTGTCCCCATCTTCCCAGCAAATGTTCTGAGAGTTTGGCTAAAGAATGTGCCTTCTCATAACTCACCGAGGCTCTTCTTGGTCATGGAAGACCTGTGCATTTTGCTTTTTCTTTGGATTTGCTTTGGAACTCCAGTGTTGGAAGGAGGAAGAGAGGGGATTTAAATAGATGCTAAGTAGTCGAACTGACCAATTTGCTTTTAAGACATTACCAGCTGCTGTTTTAATCATTAATGAAGCACAAGTCTTGTAGTCTGGGAGGCATGTCAAAAATTCTGTTTCAGGGTTTGGTTTAAAATTGAGTGTAATGGAGAGAGACTGATTCCCTTATCTCAGAGAATTGGGCCACAAGTCTTTTGAGAGCTGGGAACAAGGACAGGGCCCTGTAATAGATACTTTTTTTGTTGCTCCTCAAAGGAAAAATCACACAGGGTTCTGGCATGTCCTTAGTAAAAATAGGAAATGAGGCCTGAGAAATGATGGAGAGTGGGATTTGCTAGTGGCTTCCAGTGAGAGCCCTCATGTCAACTCTGGGAATTCTTAAACCAGCGATTCAGAGAACCACCGAATCCTGGCTGGAAGGGCCTTAGCATTTGGTCCAACCCCCTCGTTTTTACAGGTGAGGAAACCAAGATCCAGAGTGGGTGGTTCTGTGCTGTTTGTACCCTTATGACACGCTTATGACACCAAATGTGTGGGGTTTTTTTCTGACACCTACCAATTCTGACACCAACTGGCTATCCTACTATTCAATTCAGTTCTTGCCTAACTACCTGGACTCATCGCAGACCCCACAGGTCAAGGACTCAGTCCCACAAGACTGCCCCCACTTCAGACACCAGTCACAAGTCCCAGATTGCCACGTATTTCTGACTAACTGGGTATAAATTGGGGGTACCAATAACCCCCTCCTCAGGTTTGATAATTTGCTAGAACAGCTCACAAAACACAGGAAAATACTTTACTTACATTTATTGGTTTATTCTAAAGGATACAACTCAGGAACAGCCAAAGGAAAGGGTTGCATGGGGCAGGGTATGGGGTGGGGGGATGCAGGGCTTCCATGCCCAGTCTGGGTGCGCCACCCTCCAAGCACCTCAGTGTGTCCACTAACTGGAAGCTCTCTGAGCCCATGACATAGGCATGGCTGATTAAATCATTGGCCATGGGTGATTAGCTCAATCTCCAGCTCCTCTTCCTGGGAGCTGGAGGCGGAGGTGGGGCTGAACATTGCTAACCCTGTAACTGCTTGGGCTTTCTAGTATCCAGCCCCCCCCCCACCAAGCTCTCTAGGGGCGCCAGCACCAGTCAGAGCACACAAAAGACACTCTTAACACTGGCGTTTGCAAGGGTTTTAGGACCTGTGTGCTACGAACTAGGGGTAAAGATCAAATGTATATTTCTTATCGCATCACAGTGGGTGACTTGCCAGGGTCACACAGGGATCAGTGGTGAACTGGGGGAAGAACCCGCTTTTATGACTCCTACATGTCTTCCTACTTTCCTCAGGGCCCTTGCCAGTCCTTGGGTATTTGTACACGGGCAGGACGCTGAGGACAGTAGTGCTGAGTCCGCCATTTAATGAACTGGCGGTTCTTGACTCAGACTCTTGAAGGCAAATGCTTTTTTTATTGTTTGAAAGTTAATCACATTTAGACATACCTTGGTGGGGGCGACAGTTTAGCTCCAGGTCTGAGGACATGAATTAGTTCATGATATCACCTATGGTCCTCTGTTTTTTCTGTTTTTTTCTGGCACCAGCCAGAACAGAGAAACTAATCCCAAGCGAGAACTCGGGAGGCCTGGGATTGCTCAGCCCTCTGCTTCTGGTCTGCTGGGCGACTCTGGGTAGGTCTCTCTTGCTTGTTTACTCCTTTGAAGGGGATGGAGTAATCGGTAGGGTCTCCAAGTTAATTTCTGTGCCTAAAGCTGAAGGCCTGAATCAAAGTGGCTCTAGTTGTTCTTAAGACCTTTAGCCTCCAAAGAAGATTCTTTCTTTTCAATCCAGTTTATGAACATATGTTTTATATATATGCCTGTATTTTAAATTATATATACATATACATATATATGTGTGTGTATGTGTATATATATAATGTGTATACATTTGCCTTCTAATGAGGCAAATATTTTTTTCTGAGGTATAATTTACTTACAGTGAAATGCACAAATCTTAATATAACAATTACGTTTTGACCAATGAATCCACAGCTGTGACCCGTACCTCTGTCAAGATGAAGGCTCTCGCCGTCACCGGAGGAAGTTCTCTCCTGCGCCCTCCCAGGCGAAGGTGGCCAGTGCTCTCACCTAGCACCAGAGATTTGTTTTGCCTGCTCCATCCGGGGGGTTGTACAGTGTGTGCTTTTTTGCGTTGAACCCGAGCAGTTATTTGGAGAGGTTTTCCGCTGTCTTCCTTTAGTCCGGAGGAACAATATACACTATTTTCTCCAACTGCCATCTTGAAAGACCATGTGGTCTGGGGGCCATCTGGTCCCCTGAGGTGCTGTGATTTGGGAAGTGGGGGCCCTCGGCCAATGGGCCACCGTATTGTCTGAGTGTGATGGAGGACATGGCGAGAACAGCTTGATTTCCAGATATTAGGTTTGGTTTGTTTCTATAATTATATTGGTGTCACAGACTTCTCACTTGTCAACTGGGCAAATTGGATCTACCAGCAAAGGAAAGAGACTAACTCTGACAACCAAAAATGTCACTTGTAATGGCACATTTCTGACAAGGTGCCCATGAGATGAACTCATTTCAATTTCATAAATACTCTTTGAACATAAAGGCAGAACTCCAAGGAGCGACAGCAGCGGGTGGGGAGGTCGGGGGCCGAGCAGACAGACAGGGAGCTGGGCTGTGACGGGGCATCCGTGGGCCTCTCTCCCTTGGGGCGCAGTCTCAGTGGCTGCGGTGGGGGAATTATTTGTTTGTTTTTCTTCATAACATCTTTAGCCTTTGTTTCCTTTTCTTAGTTTTGACCTCCTCTAACTTAGTCCAGCCCTGGTCATGCTGGGCCACGGCAGGTGCCATCCGGCTGCTCTCCTTCCTCCCATCCTCCCTCCCTTTCTATGCGTGGCCGCTCAGAACTGTGGACAAGTAGCCAGAAGAGCCTTCTTGGACCTCCTCGTCTTCAGAATGAATCATGAACGCGGGCGGGTGGTCGAGGCCCTCGCTGATCGGGCTCCGCCCCTGCCCTCTGACCGCCCTCTGACCGCCCTCTGCCTGCGCTCCGCCCCTGCCCTCTGACCGCCCTCTGCCTGCTGTCCGCCCCTGCCCTCTGACCGCCCTCTGCCTGCTCTCTGCTCCTGCCCTCTGACCGCCTGCCCTCTGCGCTCCACCCCTGCCCTCTGACCGCCCTCTGCCACCTGCCCCCTCTTGCCTTTGCTCCTGTGGGCTTCCCCGTGTGACGCTCCACTCTTGCTCACGGGTCAGGGCCATCCATCCTTGAGGACCTAGCTTAGATTCTCCCACTGCCACAAAGCTGGTCCACAAGCCTCTGGACTGCAGGGGCAGTTATGTTTTATATGTATTTAGTAATTATCTGACTATTTCAATAGTACTGTATGGGGTAGAGTGGGTGGGATTTTGAATTCAAAGGTAAATAATATCCTTGACTTATTCTGAGAGGGGCTGAGCACCCAGGGCCCAAGGAGAGAGAAGGAGAAGGGAACTAACATTTCTGGGGCACCTACATGGGCCAGGAACTGTGCTGGGCCACTGAAGATTCTATCTTATTTAACGCTCTTCACCTTGATAGCTGGCATTTGTACCTCTTTGTGATTTTCTCAGAATCATACAACCAACAGGATTGAAACCAAGTGAGGTCCACAACACAGCCTCTGGGCTCCCCACCAGCCCCACCTGGCCCCCTGTGGTGGCAGGTGGGGCTGGGCAGCTCAGTGAGTCAGGTATTGGCTGTCTCCATACCCTGGCCGTGTGCATGCTAGCAGGTGGGACATTCCTCCTGGGCTGAGGCCAGACGGTGAAGGGCTCTGCCCAGTGGAGGTCTTTGTTTGGGCTGTGCTCCCCAAGTAGGGGATGAGCCCCTGTAGGGAAGCTGTGTTTCTCTGTTCTCCTGGGGCCAGGGAACAGGATCTCAATGGTCTTCCTGCTTGTCTTCAGCAATTTTCAGGAAGACTTCTGAGGCCAAATTGCTGTTTCCTGATGAATTCACTCTCAGAGGCATGGAACGATTCTTGGCATGCTTTTTAAAAAAATTGTAAAATACATATAACACAAAATATACTATCTTAACCATCTTTAAGTGTGTTCAGTGTTATTATGTTCACGTTGTTGTGTAACCATCACCACCATTCCTCTCCAGAACTTTCTTCATCTCACCAGCCCCCATTTCCCTTTGCCCTCCCCTAAACCCCTGGCAACCACCCTTTTATTTTCTGTCTCTATGAATTTGATAACTCTGAGTACCTCATATGAATGGAATCATACAGAATCCTTTTGTGACTGGCTTCTTTCACTTAGCATGATGTCCTCAAGATTCACCCACATTGGAGCATATATCAGAATTTCCTTTCTTTTTAAGGCTGAATAATATTCCATTCTATGAATATACCACATTTTTTGTGAAACAGGAAAGCTTATATAAAAATCATGTACACAAAACACCTTCTCATTCATTCTAAGCTTTCCCACTGGATGTTTCACAGGCCAGTCCATTTCCCATTGAGTCCAGACTCCCTAAAGAGGCACCAACAGTGCAGAGAGCAAGCTCCTCCTGAACAGGTGCCATCAACAGGGACTGCTGCTACTCAGGCTTGAGTGAATGTCCAAGGCCTGAGTGACTGAGCAGTGAGGCCGGCTTCCCAGGTGGCTCAGAAGGCCAGTTCTTTCATCAGCTCATAAACTCTGGAACCCACTTCAAATCCATGTAGGTTGTTGGCATCACCCTGCAGCCTCACGGCCAGGCCCACTAGGATGTGTAGGCAGAGAGATGTGCCGCGGCTTCAGTAGGAGGTTCGTATCCCTTAACCCTGTATGCTTTCTCATACGCTACCTACTCCAGTCGGTCAGCCCTGGAAGACCTGCCATCTGCATGGTCATGTTCACCCTCATTCAGGGCATCGTCTTTATACAGGGTCCTGGCTAGGACCAACCAGAACTTGTCACCCAAGGCTACTGGGCAGATCTGAATGTTTACATCTAAGATTAGGTCCATCTTGACTCACTTTCACAGTGCAGCTGGGACACTTGGTCAGACTTCTTGCCCTCCAGGTCAGTGTCTTTCCCATCAAAAATATCCTCAAACCGGATACCTGCCCCGGTGAGGGGACCGCAGGAATAGCAGAGGGGCTGAATGCATGACCACCACTAGAGGTGCCACACCCTCTCTTGTGGAGAAAAGGAGAGAAGAGGGGAAAGGAGCCCCTGACAAGCACAGCGAGGGATCCATGTTGTGTTTACCCATCCATCTCTGGGTTCTTGGGTTACTCCTGCCTTTGGCTACGGACATGGGAGTGCAAATACTTATCTGTGTCCCTACTTCCGGTTACTTTGGGTGGGATTGTTGGATCTCATGGTAATTCTATTTTTTTTTCTTTGAGGACCCTTCATACTGTTTTCCAGAGCGGCTGAACCATTTTACATTCCCACCACCAGTGCACAAGATTCTTCTCCACACCCTCACTGACACTCCTTCATTGACAGTAGCCATCCTAATAGGTGTGAAGTGGCTGCATACTTTTGGGGGGTGTATTATGAAGCACCCACATATATTTGGGACTGTTCAGAATCTAAGTGAAGGATGTGTATCTGGAAAAAGGCAGAGCTTCACTACCCTGGGGAACATGTTCGTTTTTCAGCATTCCATGTTTGCTAGATGATGCTGCATGGTGAGGGTTATACAAAATTGCTTTGTTGGGAGGGAGGGTGTCCACCTAACCTTATGGATTTAGAGGCAATGATAGAACAGAGGGACTTGAGGGATCACTTGTAGCTTAGTGACAGAGCAGAAATTACAGTCCTCAGTTGGGCTGGTAGCATTCTTTGTCTTAGCCCTTAATGAATACCTGTCCTCCAGGAGATGTCTTTTATCTCTGGGCGCCGCAATCAGGCAAGTTGCAGTGTGATGGGGTGTGGGAGGCAGGACAGCCCGCCAGGGCCTCTGAGTGACTGCCCTGCTTTGGTGGTGCTGGGGGTGTGTGAGACACAGTCGCTGCTCTCAGGGAGTTTCCACTGAGAGGGAAATAAACGCATCATTTCAGGGCCCAGGTCCAGTCCCTGAAAGAAGTGGGGACAAGGCCCTATGGGAGGCCCAGAAGAGAGAAGGAAGGTTCCTGAGAGGTGCTGTCTGAACTTGTTTTTTTTATTAAGGTATTATTAATATACACTCTTATGAAGGTTTCACATGAAAAACAATGTGGTTACTATATTTACCCATATTATCAAGTCCCCACCCATACCTCAATGGAGTCACTGTCCATCAGTATAGTAAGATGCCACAGATTCACTATTTGCCTTCTCTGTGCTACACTGTTTTCCCCGTGATCCCCCACGCCATGTGTACTAAACATAATGCCCCTCAATCCCCTTCTCCCACCCTCCCCACCCGCCCTCCCACACCCCTCCCCTTTGGTAACCACTAGTTCCTTCTTGGAGTCTCTGAGTCTGCTGCTATTTTGTTCCTTCAGTTTTGCTTCATTGTTATACTCCACAAATGAGGGAAATCATTTGGCACTTGTCTTTCTCTACCTGGCTTATTTCACCGAACATAATATCCTCCAGCTCCATCCATGTTGTTGCAAATGGTAGGATTTGTTTCTTTCTTATGGCTGAATAGTATTCCATTGTGTTATGTACCACTTCTTCTTTATCCATTCATCTACTGATGGACACTTAGGTTGCTTCCATATCTTGGCTATTGTAAAAAGTGCTGCAATAAACATAAGGGTGCATATGTCTTTTTGAATCTGAGAAGTTGTATTCTTTGGGTAAATTCCAAGGAGTGGGATTCCTGGGTCAAATGGTATTTCTATTTTGAGTTTTTTGAGGAACCTCCATATTACTTTCCACAATGGTTGGACTAGCTTACATTCCCACCAGCAGTGTAGGGGGGTTCCCCTTTCTCCTCATCCTTGCCAGCATTTGTTGTTGTTAGTCTTTTCAATGCTGGCCATCCTTACTGGTGTGAGGTGATATCTCATTGTGGTTTTAATTTGCATTTCCCTGATGACTAGTGATGTGGAGCATCTTTTCATGTGTCTGTTGGCCATGTCTGAACTTGGTTTTAAAGGGTGAGTAGGAGCTGGCCAGAAAGAGGGAAGGGAGTTGGAGGAGGGAACAGTCCCTTCTGCTGTCATTGAACTTCATCCAACACATGCTGGTGTTTGAGAGAATATTCCAAGTGGTCTTGAGTTTCAAACCTTGATAGATTTAGGGGGGAGATGAAATGGAATCTTCCTCAGAGCTCTACCAGTGGACAGAGGCAGGTAAAAGGGAGGTGACCAGCCTTTTGGGGATGGCCTCCTGCAAGCCCCATTGCATGCATCCCCATTGTCCTGGTTGCAAGGCTGCCTTTGAGAGAGGTTCACACACCCTCCCTGCCTTCATGTGGGGCTGGCAGAGGAGGAGGTGGCACCCTGGGGTGGCCTAGGGGCCTTCCCATGGCAGGCCAGCCCTCAAAGCCTGTACTCCACCATTTTTCTAGGCCAGAGGCACCTTCTTTTATGCCAGCTGTTTGCCCTCCAGTGAATGGGTATTGACAGTATACCCATTGTTATTTAAAAATTAGACAATAAGAAGTGTATTTTGTATAAAGTGGGAGTCCCCACTTCCCCACCTCCACTCTGCTCCCCAGAGGCAACCCTGTCAGCTGCTGAGTGTGTGGTCCTTGTTCCATGAAGTGTCTTTTGTACGATGAGGTCCTATGATGGGTTTCATTTTACAACTCGCTTTTGTTACACCATTATATATTCTGGGGCTCTCTCTTTCCATGGCAGCATATTGAGATCTATCCCATTGTGTGTAGCCCTCCACAGAGTGGATATACGATTTATACAGCCATTCTCCTTCTGTGAGGCAGTTTTGTCCTAAATGGTGCTGTAACAACGTATCTTTGTACACTTACACATTTCTTTGGTTTAGATTCCCAGAAGTAAAAACCTGGGTCAGACTATAGGAGCATTTACAATTTTGATAAAGACCGCCAGCTTGCCCTCCAAAAAGGTGTTCTGCTTTAGACTCACCAGCACAGCCTGCCAGGACCTGTTTACCCTACACCCTCATCAGTCCTGGGTATTTTTTATATTTCTGCACATCTGAGGAGGGAAAAAGCATTTGGCTGTTGGTGGTCCATGCTCCCTAACAGAAAACCGTCCCTGAGACCTGGGGATGAAAGCTCCCCGCCTCCAGCCAGCCTCCTTGTGGAAGCGCAGGGTGGCAGGTGCCTGCTGGTGGGGCCGCAGAGACACACTGCTCCCCTCCCTCCTTGGCCTCCCCCTGCTCTGTCTCAGGCCAGCCAGGACATTTACTTTTCCTGTTGAGTTTTTTCCTAGAGTTCGTTTGCTCACCCTTTCCTAGCTGGCTTTCCTATGAGCTGTGTCAGTGCCTCACTTCGTCGCCACATCTGCCTGCCAGCTCTCGGGACCCACATCTTTCCACTGCTGCTCCGGGCTAGCAGCCTCCGACTCCCACACTCACACTCCCTGCGTGTTCCTGGTAAACGTTAGCCATGAGAGTCCACAGGGCCTCCCTCCTTGTCACTGACCCAATAAGATACTGTAATTCAGGTGTTCTGTACATCCTTTAATTAGGGTCAGAATAGAGGAGTAAAAACACGATTTCCCCCAAATCTAATGAACATTCTCAGAAACTGGATTTTAGATTTGGTTCCCTGCCAGAGAGCTGTAAAGAGGGTGGGTGAGGAGGGCGCTGCCATTTCTTGGGGGCTGCCAGTCAGTTTCCTTGCAGGAACCCAAGGCGTGGTGGTATTTTCTCTGATTTACAGTGAGGCTGAGTCACGTGCCAGAGACCCTCCACTCCCCGCAACCAGAGACTAAGGGGCAAGCCCAGACTTGAACCCAGGTTTGCCCTGCACTACGGCACTACCCCTCTTCATAGCTTGGCTCCAAGCAGATTCATCCCACAGATCTTCCTTCCTGGTGGGCCTCACGGAGCCATCGGGCATCTGGAAGAAGAACCTGCAACTTTTCCTCCTGCCTTCCCCTGCACACCTGCACTCTGGCCCGGGCTTCCCAGGTATTGCAGTGTCCTTTCTCTCCTGGGGACCACCTTTATGATGCTGACATATCCAGGAGCCACCTATACTGTTATTTATAGAATATTTTTTTTATATTGAGTCACTCTTTTTTTACTTGGAAAAATTTATCTTCAAGGGCTTTTTTCACTACTCTTAAGTTGAAAACCAATTTCACTTGGCATCAATCCAAAGTAACATAAAAATAATAAAAAGAAATGAATACAGTGAAATCAAAGCAGCAGTCCTAGCTGGGTCCTGCAGTCTTCAAAAGCTCCCAAGGATGGCCCGCTCCTTGTTAGGACAGGCAGCATTCATAGTGTTGGAACAGCCACACCGGCGAGAGGCAGGAGAATCTCAAGGTAACCGATTCAGTGGATTGAGCACCCCTTCCCGGCCTGCTTAATGCTGCCTCTGAGGAGCGCTCCTCTAGCTTCTGGCCACGGGCCTGTGCCCCTTTTCAGGGCACACTGCCTGCCTCTAGGCCTTTGCTTCTGTCCTTGGCTCCATTAGGGTGGCTCTCCTCTTCCTCTCGTGCTCACATGGTGAGCTTCTGTTCCTCCTGCAAGGCGAGGCTCAAATGCCACACTTACTGAGACCTGGCCTCTGGTGACAGAGCCACTGTGTCCTCACCCCAGGTGCTCTGATTACTCCCTGGGACCTTTTCCATGTGACCATCCTGGTGCAAGTCAGACTGTAGAGCAAGCCTGTGTGTATTTATCCCGTGAGGCCCTGAGCTGTGGGAAGGGGTGCTTTGTAGCACTTATTCTTCTGACTCAGTTGGGAGCCCCTGTGGGCTGAAACAGGCCCTTGTCAGAGCTTAAGCCTCAGGCCCTGCTTCTCTCTGCACTGGCCCCTGTTCTCTGCCATGCTAGGTCCTCAGGCGATGTTGCTGATGAGCTGGGTCTTCCGGCATGCATTCACAGCTGCCATCCCGACTCCAGAACAGCACCTAGCGTGGGACGACACAGGTGTGGACACCCCAGGTGGCAGGTGGCAAGAGCAGTTGCTGGGGTAGAAGGCACCTGCGTGAGGAATGCATGGCATGGAGGGTCCCCAACTGTATCAAAGCTAGCACCTCTGCAGATGCCCCGGGGCCGTGATATTCTCTTGGCTTTCACCTGCTTTGGCTTCCTGGCTCCGGCTCCCCACTCCTCTGGTCTTTGGGACAGGTTACCCTTCGTGTAGCCCCCTCTGGTGTTTTGACCCCTGCTTGACACTGTGGCTTTTTGGCTTTGTCCACTGCTCACTGCTCACAGGCCTGGCTCTGGACTCCAGCCTGCCTGCCAGGATCAGCATGCCCACATCTCATGACCCGTCCAGCTCTGGTCCAGAGAGCTATGGGAGGGAGGCTGTGTGTCCAGGGTGAGGTGGCCAGTGGGTGCGGGAGAGCCAAGTGCTTCCTAGGGCTCCTGTCATCCTCCATCCACTCTGCCGACCTCACTCTCCCCTGGGAGTGGTGTAGACCGCAGGGAGAGCCGCAAGCTGCTGAGCAGGCCTTGCTCTGGGGCTGCTCTGAGGACGGGCACCTTTTCCTAATTTGCCTGAAACTCTGAATGGGCTGGCAGCAGCCCTGGAGAGCTGTGGTCTACCCCTGCTGGGCCCCATACCTACTCCAAGGTAGGGACTAGAGGCATTCTTCATGGAAGCCGAGTGCCCAACACTTCTAGTCTCAATGAAAGGTGGATGAATAGAATTTAGTTCAGTTGGTCTTTTGAAATGAAACTGTTAGGCTAGGGAACTTGATGAAAGACAAATACACTGCCATGACACAGGCACTTAATGTCTCTGAGCCTCAGTTTCTTCATTGTGACCACTCCATACCTCTTAGCTCAAGTTGGATAATGCATGTAAAGCACTTGACTCACTAAGTGTTTTTTTCCTCCCTCAAAAATGTT
Source organism: Phataginus tricuspis (assembly GCA_029783875.1). NCBI lineage: Eukaryota > Metazoa > Chordata > Mammalia > Pholidota > Manidae > Phataginus > Phataginus tricuspis. The sequence goes on along the minus strand of JAQQAC010004778.1, from coordinate 1,419,649 downwards.
CCTGAAATGAATGAATTTGGAAGATATATGCTCGGAGAGTAATGATTTTTTTTAATGCAACACAAACTTTTATTTGTTTATTTTAGTCAACCTCTCATGCTGCAGAAAAGTTAAAAAATAAATTACAACATGTATGTCTTCTGGAAAGAACAAAAACTTTGAAATCATACAAACTTCAATTTGAGTCTCATTTCCACTAACCTGCTTGAGTGTCAGCTTCCTCATCTGTAACATGGGGATAATGGTTCTACTTTAAAAAATGCGTATGGGGCATTAAATGAGATATTTGACTGAGCTGCCATCAGACCGGGCACACCACAGACCGGGTGGCTTAAAGAGCAGCACTTACTTAGTCACTTCTGGAGGCTGGAAGGTGAAGAGCGAGGTGCCAGCGGGGCTGGTTTCTCCTGAGGGCTTTCTTGGCTTGCAAAGGGCTGCCTTCTTGCTGGGTCCTCACATAGGCTCGCTCTGTTCGCACACATCCCTGGTGTCCCAGTGTCCACATTTCCTCTTACAGGGACACCAGTCAGATTAGAATAGGGCCCCTCTAATGGCTTCATTTTACCTTAATCACTTCTTTAAAGAGCCTATCCCCAAATATAGTCACATTTAATGTATGAAGTGGAGGACGGGGGCACACATATGATTTAACCCAAACCATTTGCAAAATAGAGAGCTCAGTGGCTGATGGCTAGCTCTTCCTATTTAACTTGGGTGTTCTTGAGTTCTTCACTGTTTCTTGTGGTAGATTGTATCTTGTGTGTATTGTGTGTAGTTGTCCTGACAGCTGGTAGTGGTGTTATGTATCTTCCTAACCCCCAGGTACTTTCTGTTAAAATTAGACCAATATGGGAGACTCATACTTAGCAAAGCAGGCCTCTCAGCTTCTAGACCCACAGTACCAGTCAAGGTCAGTAACTCATTGTTCAGCAAAACCCAGACTTGACTTTATAACGTTAACCAAGGATTACGATTAAATGTGTAAAAATCAAGGTGGGAAGGAAATCTAACAAAGTGCTAATAAAAATTGAATAAGTGAAATATGGTAAATAAAAGAAGCCAGACACAAAAGGCTACATGATATGTGATTCCATTTATATGAAATGTCCAGGATAGGCCAATTTATATGTAGAGAAAGTAGACTAGTGGTTGTGGGGGCCTGGGATGAGGGGGGACTGGGAAGTGACTGCTAATGAGTACAGGGTTTCTTTTTGGTTGATGGAGATATTCTGGAATGAGATAGTGGTGATGGCTGCGCGACTCTGTGAATATACCAAAGCCCACTGGATTGTACACTTCAGAGGGTGAATTTTATGGTATGTGAATTATGTATCAATAAAGCTGCTATTAAAAGATTGAATTAGGGTGGTGGCAGGGGTATGTGAATGACTTTTCTTCTTTTCTCTGTTCCTCAAGTTTCCTGTAATTACTTTTTTAAGTGGAAAAACCCATAGTACTACATTTCATGAGATCCAGTTCTGTGTGGTGCTGAATTAATAGAAGTGCAAAGGAAATCTCCCTGAAGTATTAAGTGTCGCAACCACTGAGTAAGATTTACAGGCCTATAGATAGAGGGAAAATGGGTTTGTATGTGATGAAGCTTAATAATGAGTTTGATCCACTGTAATGTGGTTCTCTGAAGAGAGGGCCTGTCTGATTATCAATAGCAGATCTGTGGTTGGTAGCAGTCTTAGCTCTTTATTGTCTGGTGGAGTCCAGCTGGTGTTGGGCATTGAAAACCACTCTTGCTTTGATGTGTGTGTGTTCTCTCCGAGAACTGCTAGTTCCCAGTTTGACATTGTTTTCAATCCAATGCCGAGAGATTTCTGAGCCATATATATTTTTAATGTGTGTTAAATAATTCATCTAGTAACCTGGAT
>JAQQAC010004778.1:1379562-1417759 GCA_029783875.1 Phataginus tricuspis | reverse complement strand
TGTGTGTGTGTGTGTGTGTGTGTGTGTGTGTGTGTGTGTGTGTGTGTTTAAACATTGGTGGTTATCTCACTTCCAATTTGACTGTTTCTACCCAATTTTTAACCTTGGTCCTATAGGCAGTCTGTTTTTTTGGTTGATGACATAAAATCATCTTTGAAAGAAAGCTAAAGACTTTTGCATTATTTTTTGCCAGTTTCTGCTTTAAATGTGCCCTTTGGTATTTGCAAAGGTCATATGAGCTATTTTGGTGTCCATGGCCCTGATTAATGGGGAATCATACATTCCCATTGGCCCCCGAGGATGAAGGATTAGCGTGGCAGCAGCGGCGACGGCAGGCAGCATCTGCTGTAATGTCAGAAGCATGGTGTTGGGAATTGCAGGAGCAGCAGGCCCATGAAAAATAGAGGAGGAGGGAAGCTCCTCGAGCACTAGCCCCTGACGAGTTTTTCTCCGTTTGCAATCATGCAGACTTCTCCGGGAGCATTTGTTCTCCTCCATTAAGCCTTGTCGCTAAGAATTTCATATGGAGAGCACAAGTACCCTTTTCCTGAGAGGGCTGTGGGCCCTGTGTGCAGGTCTCTTGTCACCCCGCCAGAAGGTTCTTCAGGTCCCTGAGAATCCTCATGTTTGTGCTCAGCTTTTCACCCCTCCTTGTAGGAGACATTGGTTTTATTCTAAGTTAAATAAAAATTGTTATGTTGGCTTTTAGATTTTTGCACGAGGAGCAGGTGCCTGGTGCACAGAGGAGAATAATTGAATATGCGGATCTCTTTCCCCATCAGGAGCAGATGGTCTGCGTGAGTTCATCTTGTGACCTTTTTTTTTTGCTTCTAAGACACCAAATCTCTGATCCCACAGATCATAAATATTCTTTAGGCTTGCAGCCATGGAGGTACAGGGAGTGTCAAGTTGTCTTTATCATTTTCCATTTACCTTGAACCTTTGGAAGGAAACTGTTGCAGCATTTTAGGTGCTAAGTAAGCCTCCTGCAGCCGTGGACTTTGCAGACATGTGATGGGTTCTGCAGCAAGTCGGCCTCAGCCAAGGTCAGGAAGGAGCCCTCTGCTCTGTGTCCCACAGCCCTCACCTGTCCACTTGCTAGACAGCTCTCCAAGCAGCCGCTTCATGCCAGACATTGTGATGGCTAGCACAGCCCTGCCTGCCTGCCCAGGGGCTGCGATTTTAAGTCACTAACAGTGATAATGTTGCCAGGCAGCTGCACCTGGAGAGGTCTCCCCCTGTGCACTGGGTGAGACCTCAACCTGAACGTGGCAGGGTTGTTGACTCTGATTGAGAAAGAACAGGTCCGACTAGTGTACGTAAGGAAGGAATTCATTAAAGTGAGAGTAGCAGTGAATGGAATGGCATGGAATAGCGGTGGCCGTACAGGCAACAGAGAGCAAGGAAGAACAGAGGGAGGAAAGAGAAGTTCATTGAACCCTGCTCGGCACAGGGCAAATCCCTTGTCAACTCCTGAAGTCAGGTCACCTGGTATCCAGTGTCCGCTTGATCTACACAGCATGGGAACCAAGCCCCTGCCACACCAGGATTTGGGGGGGCCACGGAGCACTGGATGGAGTGAGATTATGTTCTGAAAACTTCCCAAAGCAAAGAAAGGAGGTTTTTTGGCAGGCTACTTGCAATGTGTTCTTTCATATACAACAACAATAATAGTATCATACACAGCAGAAATAGTAGTGTAACTCCGTTTGGGTTCCTGGACCCAATTCCAGTGTGTGTGTGGTGGGGGGAGGGAGTCTTCCTGTGCACACAACACCAAGTAATTCTTGAACACCAGCAGGGTGTCTGACAACTCAGCTCAATTCTGATGCTATCTGCCCGGAGACAGCACCAGATTCCCCAAGTTAAGGGCTCCGTCCTACAAGACTGCCCTCCACCCCCACTCCAGAGGCCAGTGGCAAGCCGCAGGTTGTTCCCTGTGCTTCTGACCTACTGGCTACAGATTGGAAGTTCCAATAATGCCCCCTTTAAGTCTGACTCATTTGCTAGGGTGGTTCACAGAACTCAAGAAAACACTTAGAAACCAGTTTAATAAAGGATACTGTGAAGGATACAGGTTAACAACCAGATGAAGAGATACAGAGGGCAAGGTTCCAAATAAAGGAGCTTCTTCTGTCTTCGTGGAGCTTAGGGCCTGGCTTGGTGGCACATGGAAGCTTTCTAGTTCCCTAAGCATAGAAGCTCTCTCTGATAGAGAAGCAGAATCCAAGAAAGCGATAAGCTGTTTTCAGGGGTTTGTGTGAGGGCTTCACTGCATGGTCATGATTGACTAAATTATTGGCCACTGGTTGATTCAGCCTCCCTGCCCTTGGGTGGGGTCCAAAAGTCTCTCATGCACATGACCAAACACCCATTTCACCTTTAAGACTTTTTTTTTTTTTTAGGTTAATCATTCTTTGCCTTTACTTACAGTTTTACTACATATGTGTACATCCCTGAACAATATATTGTTTAGTTGTATATGGTTTGAACTTTATACAGATAAATATACATAGAACCATATTCAATGTATTCTACAATTTGCTGTTTTCATCAATGTTATGCTTTGAGTTTTATCCACGTTGATGTCCAGTTTCACAGTTGTGTGGTTTTCCATTTTGTGATTACAACAACATTTATTTACCCATGTTGCTGTCAGTGGACATTTGGACGGTTTCCAGTTTTTGCCATTATGGGCGATGTTGCTCTAAGATTTTTATTACGTGCATCTCGGGCACATGTGCAAGTTTCTTTATGCTTTGCACTGACAGCAGAGTGCTGTGTGGTGCAGTGTATGTGTTCAGCCTTAGTGAATGCCTTTTCCAAAATAGTTGTGTCAATTTACACACTCACTGGCACACGCATCCTCATAACATTTGGTGTAGTCAGACTTAAGTTTTTGCCAATTTAGCATCATCTTTAAGACTTTTAAGTGTTTTCAGGAACTGTGAATGAAGACCAAATATACCTGGAAAGTATGTATTTGGTCATATGAATGACCAAATATGTATTTCTTTTTTTTTTTTTTTGAATCAGTATGAAACTTTATTCCCGAGGTTTTTTTTTTACAATTTATTTTGGTATCATTAACCTACAATTACATGTGCAATATTATGGTGATTAAACTACCCCCTTCATCAGGTCCCCCCCACCAACCCCATTACAGTCACTGTCCGTCAGCATAGTGAGATGCTATAGAATCACTACTTGTCTTCTCTGAGTTGTACAGCCCTCCCCGTGCCCCCCCACCTTATGTCTGCTAATCGTAATGCCCCTTTTATCCTCTTATCCCTCCCTTCCCACCCATCTTCCCCAGTCCCTTTCCCTTTGGTAACTATTAGTCCGTTCTTGGGTTCTGAGTCTGCTGCTGTTTTGTTCCTTCAGTTTTTTTCTTTGTTCTTATACTCCACATATGAGTGAAATCATTTGATACTTGTCTTTTTTGGCTTGGCTTATTTTACTGAGCATAATACCCTCTAACTCCATCCATGTTGTTGCAAATGGTAGGATTTGTTTTCTTCTTATGGCTGAATAATATTCCATTGTGTATATGTACCACATCTTCTTAATCCATTCATCTACTGATGGACACTTAGGTTGCTTCCATTTCTTGGCTATTGTAAATAGTGCTGCAATAAACATAGGGGTGCATCTGTCTTTTTGAAACTGGGCTGCGGCATTCTTAGGGTAAATTCCTAGGAGTGGGATTCCTGGGTCGAATGGTATTTCTATTTGGAGTTTTTTGAGGAACCTCCATACTGCTTTCCACAATGGTTGAACTAAATTGCATTCCCACCAGCAGTGTAGGAGGGCTCCCTTTTCTCCACATCCTCGCCAACATTTGTTGTTGTTTGTGTTTTGGATGTTGGCCATCCTCACTGGTGTGAGGTGATATCTCACTGTGGTTTTAATCTGCATTTCTCTGATGACCAGCGATGTGGAGCATCTTTTCATGTGCCTATTGGCCATCTGAATTTCTTCTTTAGAGAAGTGTCTATTCATGTCCTCTGCCCATTTCTTAATTGGATTATTTGCTTTTTGTTTGTTAAGGTGCGTGAGTTCTTTATATATTTTGGATGTCAACCCCTTCTCAGATGCATCATTTATGAATATATTTTCCCATACTGTAGGATGTCTTTTTGTTCTACTGATGGTGTCCTTTGCTGTACAGAAGCTTTTCAGCTTGATATAGTCCCACTTGTTCATTTTTGCTTTTGTTTTCCTTGCCCGGGGGGATATGTTCATGAAGAAGTCGCTCATGTTTATGTCCAAGAGATTTTTGCCTATGTTTTTTTCTAAGAGTTTTATGGTTTCATGACTTACATTCAGGTCTTTGATCCACCTTGAGTTTGCCTTTGTGTATGGGGCTAGACAGTAGTCCAGTTTCATTCTCTTACATGTAGCTGTCCAGTTTCTCCAACACCAGCTGCTGAAGAGGCTGTCATCTCCCCATTGTATATCCAAGGGTCCTTTATCAAATATTAATTGACTGTAGGTGTTTGGGTTAATGTTTGGATTTTCTATTCTGTTCCACTGGTCTGTGGGTCTGTTTTTGTGCCAGTACCAAATTGTCTTGATTACTGTGGCTTTGTAGTAGAGATTGAAGTCAGGGAGCGTAATTCCCCCTGTTTGATTCCTCCTTCTCAGAATTGCTTTGGCTATTTGGGGTCTTTTGTGGTTTCATATGAATTTTTGAGTTATTTGTTCCAGTTCATTGAAGAAAGCTGTTGGTAGTTTGATAGGGATTGCATTGAATCTGTAGATTGCTTTAGGTAGTATAGCCATTTTGACAATATTGATTCTTCCTAGCCAAGAGCATGGGATGCATTTCCATTTGTTAGTGTCCTCTTTAATTTCTCCTAGGAGTGTCTTGTAGTTTTCAGAGTACAGGTCTTTTACTTCCTTAGTTAGGTTTATTCCTAGGTATTTTACTCTATTTGATGCAATTGTGAATGGAATTGTTTTTCTGATTTCTCTGTTAGTTCATCATTAGTGTATAGGAAAGCAACAGATTTCTGTGTGTTAATTTTATATCCTGCAACTTTGCTGAATTCAGATATTAGTTCTAGTAGTTTTGGAGTGGAGTCTTTAGGGTTTTTTATGTACAGTATCATGTCATCTGCAAATAGTGACAATTTGACTTCTTTACCAATCTGGATGCCTTGTATGTCTTTGCTTTGTCTGATTGCTTTGGCTAGGACCTCCAGTACTATGTTGAATAACAGTGAAGAGAGTGGGCATCACTGTCGTGTTCCCGATCTTAGATGAAAAGCTTTCAGCTTCTCGCTGTTAAGTATGATGTTAGCTCTGGGTTTGTCATATATAGCCTTTATGATGTTGAGGTAATTGCCATCTATACCCATTTTGTTGAGAGTTTTAATCATGAATGGATGCTGAATTTTGTCAAATGCTTTTTCAGCATCTATGGAGATGATCATGTGGTTTTTGTTCTTCTTTTTGTTGATGTGTTGGATGATGTTGATGGATTTTCGAATGTTGTACCATCCTTGCATCCCTGGGATGAATTCCACTTGATCATGGTGTATGATCCTTTTGATGTATTTTTGAATTCGGTTTGCTAATATTTTGTTGAGTAATTTTGCATCTACATTCATCAGGGATATAGGTCTGTAATTTTCTTTTTTGGTGAGGTCTTTGCCTGGTTTTGGTATTAGAGTGATGCTGGCTTCATAGAAAGAGTTTGGAAGTATTCCCTCCTCTTCTATTTTTTAGAAAACTTTAAGGAGAATGGGTGTTATTTCTTCTCTATATGTCTGGTAGAATTCAGAGGTGAATCCATCAGGTCCGGGGGTTTTGTTCTTGGGTAGTTTTTTGATTACCAATTCAATTTCGTTGCTGGTGATTGGTCTGTTTAGTTTTTCTGTTTCTTGCTTGGTCAGTCTTGGAAGGTTGTATTTTTCTAAGAAGTTGTCCATTTCTTCTAGGTTTTGCAGCTTTTTAGCATACAGATGCTCATAATATTCTCTTATAATTCTTTGTATTTCTGTGGGGTCCATCGTGATTTTTCCTTTCTCATATCTGATTCTGTTTATGTGTGTAGATTCTCTTTTTCTCTTAATGAGTCTGGCTAGGGGTTTATCTATTTTGTTTATTTTTTCAAAGAACCAGCTCTTGGTTTCATTGATTTTTTTCTATTGTTTTATTCTTCTCAATTTTATTTATTTCTTCTCTGATCTTTATTATGTCTCTCCTTCTGGTGACTTTGGGCCTCATTTGTTCTTCTTTTTCCAATTTCAGTAATTGTGTCTTTAGACTGTTCATTTGGGAATGCTCTTCCTTCTTTAAATAGGCCTGGATTGCAATATACTTTCCTCTTAGAACTGCCTTTGCTGCGTCCCACAGAAGTTGTGGCTTTGTGTTGTTGTTGTCATTAGTCTCCATATATTCTTTGATTTCTGTTTTGATTTGGTCGTTAACCCATTGATTAATTAGGAGAATGTTGTTAAGTCTCCATGTATTTGTGAGCCTTTTTGATTTCTTTCTAAAATTTATTTCTAGTTTTATACCTTTGTGATCTGTGAAGTTGGTTGGTAGGATTTCAATATTTTTGAAATTACTGAGGTTCTTTTTGTGGCCTAGTATGTGGTCTATTCTGGAAAATGTTCCATGTGCACTTGAGAAGAAAGTGTATCCTGTTGCTTTTGGGTGCAGAGTTCTGTAGATATCTGTTAGGTCCATCTGTTCTAGTGTGTTGTTCAGTGCCTCTGTGTCTTTACTTATTCTCTGTCTGGTTGATCTATCCTTTGGAGTGAGTGGTGTGTTGAAGTCTCCTAAAATGAATGCATTGTTGTCTATTTCCTCCTTCAATTCTGTTAGTATTTGTTTCACATATGTTGGCGCTCCTGTGTTGGGTGCCTATATGTTTATAATGGTTATATCTTCTTGTTGGACTGACCCCTTTATCATTATGTAATGTCCTTCTTTATCTCTTGCTACTTTCTTCGTTTTGAAGTCTATTTTGTCTGATACAAGTACTGCAACACCTGCTTTTTTCTCTTTGTTGTTTGCATGAAATATCTTTTTCCATCCCTTCACTTTTAGTCTGTGTATATCTTTGGGTTTGAGGTGAGTCTCTTGTAAGCAGCTTTTTTATCCACTCTGTTACTCTGTGTTTTTTGATTGGTGCATTCAATCCATTTACATTTAGGGTGATTATTGATAGATATGTAGTTATTGCCATTGCTGGCTTTAGATTTGTGGTTACCAAAGGTTCAAGGGTTGCTTCTTTACTATCTAAGAATCTACAAATATGTATTTCTTATGACTCATTATATCATACTACTAAAGAGCATGATGGTACAGCTGCAGTCCTGTCTGGGTCATTCAGGGGACAGAAACTTGCAAGCCCAAATCAGAGATCCAGCAGCCCTTCCCTGCTTGTTTGAAGTAGAACAGAAAATGAAAACTTGTGCTAAAGTCTAGAAAACTGAATGAAATAGCAAAGTGACAAAGACTTTTACCACTGGAGGTAGAGGTTGGAGAGTTCTTGTCTTTATCATGGGAAAGAGTTCAGAGACAAATGCAATCAGCTTATGCAACAAGAAAGTTTATTTGATTTAAGATAATACACACTTAGACGGGAGTGCTGGCAACCTCAGACAGGAGGTGCACTTAAAACATAGGATTTGTGTCTTTTAAGGATTTCAAGAATGCGGCAAAGGGTGGAGGGGGGCTTCATAAGCTTGACATGTGGTCTCATAGTGTCTATCTCTGGTGAAAGACATTACATCATCATACATACATAGTCTTTTGCTAGATATGTGTAAAATAAACTTAACACAAGGATTTATCGATCCTGTTCTTCTCCAAGATAACGGTCACCTTCAAGCAGTGGAAACATACTATTTAGGGCTGCTTGCCATGCCTCAAGGTAGGGTCAGTTGTTGGCTATCACCATAAAATGTGTTAGGAATCTTACCTCCTAACTCCCTGGTTTTTGAAATGGGATCTTAGACTTAGCCCTTCCTGTTCTTACTATACTGTCTATATCTTGGCATTTTTCATCATAGGCAGGAAGAGTTAATCATGATGCCAGTTCCATGTCCCTGCCCTTCCTCAGTAATAGCCACCTGTGTTGATCACCTGTTGTAATGATGGGGAGCAACGAGGGGTGGCCTCTCCCCGCCCCAGAGCCCACATTCTTATTGGGAGGCAGACACACAGACAAGCAAAGCGTGGAGGTGTCCTGATAACAGAGGGGTGTGCGCTGGACTGGGGCAGATTGGGGAGGTGATGTCTGAGCTGGTCTCCAGCAGGAGTTTACAGGGAGAGCTCTGGGCATGTTAGAAAGGGATTACATCAGAGAAAAGTTGCCATGTGTGCGGCAGCTAGACCCCAGGCCCTGGTGTCTGTGTGGCAACCTGGCCAGAGAGAAGGGGGCACTGAAGGCTGGTTAGCAACAGTCACCTGAGAGTAGGTTGAGAGTGTAGATGTTACCTGGAGTTAATGGGGAGCTGGGGGCAGGAAGACATGGGGTGAGATTTCTGCTTGGGGAAGATCATCCTGGGGCAGTGCGGAGGAAGGTGGGCACAGCTAGCAGAAGTAATGCCAGCGAGGCACTGCGGGAGCAATGCCAAAGAGCCGAGGCTGCGGGGCCCAGCTGCACAGCCCCTGCCTGCATCCTCGCACTCACTGCACCCTCCCTCCTCTCTTCTTCCTGAGCTCTCCTTCAGATCAACCAGTCCTCTCCATACCCAATACTCTCCTGCTTCCTTTCTCAGGCCTTCCCCGACTCTCCAGGCAGCAGGCTCACCCTTCCCTGGCACCCCTGTGCCCCTGCAGCAGCGTGGGCTGCCACCACTTGACCCTCAGTGGGGTCTACCTTCCTCTGGGAACTCCCCAATTTGTATTAGCAGCACTTTGGGCTCTGGGCTGACGCCAGTCTCCCACCGGGGCGGACTGCATGGTGGGGGGGGGAAGGAGGGATGCTGTAAAGTGCTTATTACCGTGGACTGCAGGGGAATCAGAATTTGGGGACTGGACGCACCTCAGTTTGAGACCCACCTCGACCTTGCACATTCTGTAGGAGATGAACTGATTTTTTTGCTTTTCCTTTTTATTGAAAATTTCAAACATAAACAAGAATAGGGAAAACAGTATAGTGAACTTCTGTGTATCCATGACTCAGCTTCAACAGTTCTCAACAACTGGCCAGTCCAGTACTGTTTCATCCGGTCATCCCCCAACCTCCTTATTTTGAAGCCGAGTACAGATCGCATATAATTTTATCCATAAATACTGCAGTATATGTCTCTAAAGAATAAGGGCTTTTTGCTGAGCTCTAGGAGTCTGAACCCTCAGAGCCCAACCTTCTCACCTGTACCATGGCATGCCCTTATTCCAGGGCTTTTGTGAGTAAGATCTGTGATGGCCTTTGCCATGTCTAATAGCTACCTTTTCTTTTGCGGTAATGGCACTAAAAGCATAAGCTTAGTGGTGGACAGACCCAGGGCCCATGCCTGGCCTCTGTCTTTGGGGCACACTACTTAGTGTGGACCTCAGCATCCTCATCTTTAAAAGTGGGGATAGTAATATCTCCCTCAGAGGGTGGTTTTAAGGTTTAAATGAAACTATGTATCAACACACAATAAGCTCTTAATACATGGTGGTTATTATCAAAAACCTTATTTAAATATATATATATATATTATTTTCTGATTCTCATAGCAATCCTGCAAAGTATTAGATATTGTCCCCATTTCACCAATGAAAGTATAGAGGCCTAAAGCCAAGATTAAGTAACTTGCTTGAGGACTTGGGGCAAATAAATTGCAAAGTCAGGACTTTGAGCCCAGGTCTGACTGTCCCCAAGGCTCCCACCTTCATGATGGCTGTTCTGTATTGAGACTAGCTGTGGGGCCTTGTGCAAAAGAACACTCTGACCTTGGCTCAGGCAGGCCAAGGTCATGTGTCCTTACCTCTGTCTGACGTATGCAACCAGTGCTGGGTTTGTAGAAGCTGATGATCCGTGTCGCAGATCTTCCCTAAACTCCTTTGTCTGCACCTCCTGCCTTCTTCCTGCTTCTCATTTTGGGAGCTTGTCAGTGCTCATCAGCACCTGTGATGGAGAAAAATAAAGACAGCAGGAGGAGGAAGAACATTCAAGTAAAATAGCTCAACCCTTTTGTGCTAAGTTTTAGTGGAAAGAGACTGAATTTGTAAAGCAAAATGAGGTTTGTAGATTGTGAATTTTTGTTTTCTAGTCAGCTGAGATAGGAGTGGACAGGGCAGATTTATCCATTTCATATGTAAAATTGCTAGGAATGGAAAATTTGAAGATAATGTGGCCGAACTGGAAGTCAAACCCAAGCCTGACCAGCCTGGTGGGTGTGGAGAGCACCCAGAGATAACCCCGGGGCACAGAATCCCTATTCTGAAAGATTGGTCTTGTTCTGGCTTAGTGGGAGTCAGCTTTTCGCATGTTTCATTTTCATGGTGCAGTGAGGTGCTCTGTTATACAGTTTTATAAACAAGGAAGCCATGCAGGTAAAGGAGTTGTCTGGCCATCAGGGCAGAGTGAGGTTTTGAACAGCACGTTTCGGCCATGACCAGTCCTCTTTTTGCACCACCTCCAAGGCCTCTGGACCATGCTCGCCAGCAGTGCCCCCTCTATCACGTGAGCAGCAGAATTTCCAGGTCTGAACAGAAACTCCAGGGACCCATAGCTCCTCCCCAGGTGCCCTGCGGGAGAAGTGGCAGTTAGTAAACATAGAAAGCTTTGCTACTGAGATGACCTTCGTTTATCTGTTTACTGGAGAAATGGTCTCCTCAGTGGGTTTCGGTATGTTCTGGGGTGTCATGCCTGACATGACATGTCTTCATGTCTTGTAGGTTCTTCAACAGTGTAGTTTCCCCAAACAGTAGAATAAATTTTAGGGGAAGGTTGAGAGCACCATTGGTATAGATTTTACCACCATAGGTAGGATTACTATAGCACCATAGGTAGGATTTGTAAGTTCCATGGAGAAGCCTCCCTTTTAGGTAGGAATGAAAAACGGATCACCTCATTGCTGGGATGACAGCCTGGCTTTCTTGGGATCCAGCCAAGAAAACAATTTATGAGACTGACCCACATGCTTAACTAGCTAAAGCTTTGGGCTGTAATCCAGATTCCTTATTATGGAAGGCAGAGTTAAAATGGTTCCGTCTGAAGCTGGGGCTATTTATTTGAATGAGTGAGGTCACCCGAATGACAGCTGTGGAGACTAGCCTTTAATTAGGAGAATTTTCACTGAACTTCATCAGAATGGCATTTTTGATGGTCTTGAGTGTTTTTCTTCCTTCTTTTAGCCTTTACCTTATTCCCCCTTTGTTCAGAGTCACAGCTCATTTCTGCCCTGACACCCTTGTTCTCCACACTTTCCAGCAGTCACGGAGTTCTCTCTTGCCTGTGGCGTGCTCAGGGGAGCCCAGCCCGAGGGTGGGGGACCCTTTTGCAAAATCTAGGCCCTACCTCTTGCTGGCACCATAACCTGTGGGACAAGTTACCTTACTTTTCTGAGTCTCAGTTTCCTCAGCTATAAACTGGGTTTAATAATCTTTATTGCATAGAGTTATGTGAAGCTGCTATTGATAAGGAAATATTCAACACAGCCGTCAAGGTCAGCAAACTGCTTTTTTCCTCCAGTTGGGAAAGCCCTCCCAGCTCCCTCCTCCCCTCCTCCAGGCTCCTCTTTTGCCCTGCGCATGTTGAAATGCCACATATCAAAATAATATAAATGCCTTCCCTTGCTTGTGCTCAGGGCTCAGACCTTGGGAGATTACTCCCCTCTGAGCCCGCCGGTGTATAATAAACCGCAACACTCCAAGACTTCCGAGTGCTGCTTGGTTCTTCCATCAGCGGTCCAGTCCAGGTTTTCCAGTATTTTCTGTTAACATTTGGTTCCCTGACCGGGAAACCCAACTGACTGACAGCGCTGGCCCACTGTTGCCACCGGTTTGGGGCAATGGCGGGCAGTGATGGAACGGGAGATCACAACGGAGAAGGCGTGCCCTGCCTGATCTTCGGCAGTCTCCCGCCTGGTCACCCTGGGCCAGACCCACTCCGCTGTTCCTGCCGGGCTCAAGGAGGCTTGGCAGGTGAGGACCTGGTTCCGACGTCGAATCTGGTAAGGCCCTGGGGCCCCTGACCCAGCCAGTCCCACCCGTTGGGGTGGAAGGGGAGCCTGATCACCTCCCAGAGACTTCTTAGAAGTCTCACAGGTAGACATTCCCAGGGGGGGAATGTTTAAACTCTGGTCTGAGTGTGTGAGTGAGTGTGCAGGGTGGCTGACGTCATCCAGTCTGCACTGAATCTGTGATTCCACGGCCTGCGCCATGGACTCTGAGTGGGCCCTCTGCCGCATTCGCGGTCGGCCGCCACGGCATATCAGTGATTCAGCTTCACGGACCTGGCCCGGGACTTATATGGGTGCCCCTTAGTCCAGACTGACCGAAGTCTCCGCGAGGAGCGTGAATGACGGGTGTCTGACTCGTCTCCTCTCTAGAGGAGGCACCCCTCCCTTGTTGTCACGGCACTGTTACACGGACACGTCACGGGGTCAGGGCACAGCAAACCCACAGTTCTCGACACCATGATCAAAAATTTTAGGAATGAATTTTCAGAAAACTACAGAGTAAAATTAACTCCTGGCAGGTTGAAAACCCTGTGTGAATCCATATAGCCCACCTTTAGTGTAGGGTGGCCTCCAGAAGGAGCCCTAGATGTCCCAATAATCTGCTGAGTCTGCGGGTCATCCCTAGAGATCCAGGTCATCCTGACCAGTTCCCATACATTAACGCCCGGTGAGGAGTCGCCCAGACTCTTCCCCCTTTGGTGCAATTCGCTTGCAACAGGCAGGGACAGGGTGGGGTCTTAGTTGCCTTGACAAAGAAGCCTGCAAAGAATCAGCAGAAGCCTGAGCCTCCACAAATTCTTGCTGGTGACCCGGAGGAAGAGCTAATACTGCCCCCACCTTATGCACCCCCAAGACCGTCAGCACCAGTGCCCCTGGTCCTGGACACCCCGCCACCGTCAGCCTCCCCACCAACTCAAGAACCAGTGAATCCACTCTCCCCCAGACCAGCAGCCAGACTGTGCCCTCAGCCAGAAGCAGGCACCCTTCAGGTGCCAGTGCAAGAGATGCAGGAGCCTGAAAAGTGTAATGAAGATGGGACCATGCAGCCTGGCTGGTCCATGCTTTACTGTCGACCCCTCTCCATGACTAACCTCCTCAATTAAAAACACAACACCCCCTCGGAAAAGCCACAAGCCCTGGTTGATCTCATGAAATCCCTCTTCCAAACCCTTCGGCTGACCTGGAAAGGCTGCCAACAGCTTCTCCACACCCTGTTCACAACAGAGAAGAGGAGGCAGCTGGGGTCGTTGACTGGAGTGCATGGGCTGAAATCGCTGTCCCCGAGGAGCGCCCCGAGTGGGACCTCACCACCCCTGAGGGACAGCACCAGATCTGCCGATATCAGGAGGCCCTCCTCCAGGGGATCAAAGCCAGGTCCACAAAGCCTACGAACATGACCAAAGTATCTTCAGTCACTCAACAACCAGGAGAGTCTCCTGGGGACTATTATGAAAGCCTGTGTGAGGCTCATCGCATCTACACCCCCTTCAATCCTGAGTCACCCGGGAGCCAACAAATGGCCATCACCTCATTCGTAGCTCAAGCCACCCCAGACATTAGACAAAAGCTCCAAAAACTGGAAGACTTTGCTGGGATAAATATCACTCAGCTGATTAAAATCGCCAACAAAGTATATCGAAACAGAGAAGTTCAGGCCGACAGAGAGGCTGAAAGAAAAATGAAGAAAAAGGCCAGCCTGCTGGCAGCTACCCTAAAAGAAAGACAGATGACCAAAAGGCAGAGAAAAGCTGGCCGCCAAGAGGGGGAAGCCTAGGACGCCCGTAGCCAGGGAGCAGCGTGCCCACTGTGAAGAGAAGGGGCACTGGAAGCACAAATGCCCCAAGCCAGGCAGAGCCCCGGAGCCCAGTCACTGCCCGAAGGAGCCTCACAGGGAAAGGCTCACTGGCCCGGCAGGAACAGACTCAGATTGACAAGGACCAGGCTCTCCCACACTCAGCCCCCATGAGCCCACGGTCAGAATGAAAGTGGGGGACAACACATGACTTTTATGATTGACACAGGGGCAGAGCACTCTGTGGTCACCCTCCCTGTAACTCCCTTCAGTTAAAAGACTGCAACTATTCTCGGAGCCACTGGGACATAAGCAGTCCGGCAACACTTCTGCCAAGCCCGCCAATGTGAACTTGGAGGCCACAAGGCCTGACATAACTTTCTCTACCTGCTGGAGTGCCCCGTTCCCCTCCTCAGCTGAGATATACTCTCAAAGCTTGAAGCCCAAATAATTTTTGAACCACTGGACACACCAGCCTCTACCTAAACTCAGGCCAAGAAGAGCCAGGGTCCCTCATACTGGCAATAACCACACCCAGGGAAGATAGCCCACCTGAATTCAGAGCTGCCTTCCCCTCAGTATCGGCTGAAGACAGCCCACCCGGACTTGCTCATAACCGAGCCCCTGTCATTGTAGAATTGACTCCAGGGGCCCAGCCACAAAGACAGCGGCAGTCCCCCCCTCACAAGAGGCGAGAGCAGGCATCCAGGAACACCTGATCAGACTCAAAGAGGCAGGCATTCTAACCAAGTGTCAGTCGCCCTGGAACGCCCTTCTTCTAGCAGTCACAAAGCCAGGAGGAGGGTATCAGCCTGTTCAAGACCTGCGAGCCATTAACAGAGTGACTCTTTCTTTACACCTGATGGTCCCAAACCCGTACACCCTCCTCAGCCAGATCCCGGGGTCTGCCAAATGGTCAATTGCCTAGACTTAAAAGATGCCTTTTTCTGCCTCCAGCTGGCCCCCCAAAGCCAGTTCTTGTTTGCCTTTGATGGACTGAACCAGACACAGGGTGGCAGATGCAATTAACATGGACGCGGCTCCCACAAGGGTTCAAGAACTCACCCGCTCTCTTTGGAGAGGCAGTGGCAGCAGACGTGGCCAGCTCTCCGGGGGAAGCCACGTGCTGCACCTTCCTGCAGTAAGTAGATGACCTCCTCCTTGCCAGTGACGCCCTGGAACATTGTGTGAAAGGCTCAAAGGCCCTCCTGCAACTCCTGTCAGACTCAGGATACCGAGCCTCATAAAAAAAGACACAGATCTGCCAGCAGGGAGTCTGGTACTTGGCTTCCTCCTCACCTAGGGAGAAAGGGCCCTAGGGCCGGAGAGGAAAAGGTCATTATCTCCTTACCCAGCCCCAGATGAAGAAAGGCATACAAAAGTTCCTGGGGGCCTCTGGGTTCCACCAAATCTGGATTCCCGGATTCTCGGCAATAGCAAAACCCCTCTACAGCCTCCGGGAGGGCCAAGACCGAGAGCCTCCTGTCTAGAGAGAGGAGGCAAGAGCCATCTTCCTGGAAATAAAGGCTGCTTCAGAACAGGCACCAGCCCTAGGCCTGCCAGATACAAAAAAAGTCCTTCAGTCTCTTCATACATGAAAAAAAAGTAGCCCTCAAAGTTCTCACATTAAACTGGTAGGCCCTGGCAGCGGCTGGGTGCATACCTGTCAAAAAAAAACTAAACCCCATTGAGGCAGGATGGCCACCCTGCCTCAGGACACTGGCAGCCACAGTTATTCATTAAAAAAGCAGATAAACTTACCCTGGGACAAAAATAAATAAATGTCAAGGTCCCCCATACTATTGTGTCCCTCTTAAACACACAGGGACACTGATTCCGCTCCAACTCTCGGCTGGCACAATACTAAGACTCCTCAAGGCTGTCCGGCTCCCAAAAAAATAGCAATTCTGCATTGCAAAAAACACCAAAAGGAAAACAACCCTATAACAGGGGAACCAGCTGGCAGATAAGGCAGCTAAAACAGCAGCCAATACAGAAACAGATAAAGCTCCTTCTCTCACCATGGCCCTAACGCCCCCAGTGGAGACCCTTCCACCCAAGTACACTGAAAAAGAGAAGGACTGGGCCATGGCTGAAGGAGCCACCCTACCTAAAAAAAAAAAAAAAAAAAATTATGGTTGCTGCCTGACAGATGTATCTTTGTCCCAACTGCAACTATAAGGCATCTAGTCAGCAAATACCATCAGCTCACCCACCTAAGAAAAACTGCACTAGAAGGCCTCCTCAAGAAGCAATACTGCATCAGCCAGTTGCCAGCATTATTAAGCTGAGCAATAAGTGAGCAGAGCATGACCTGTGCCAGAAATAATGCTCAATCTGCACCATGACCCCTGCCAGGTGTCCCAAGAGCAGGAGTTGCTCCCTTTGAAAACCTTGAGATGGACTTCACAGATGTCCAGCCAAGCAGAGGACTCAAATAACTTCTAGTAAAAGTGTGTACATACTCTGGGTGAGTCGAAGCCTTCCCAACCAGGACAAAACAAAGCCAGGAGAGAGCCAAAGCCCTCCTGAGAGAAACTGTGCCCCAGATTGGCCTACCATCTACAATTCACAGTGACAATGAACCTGCCTTTGTAGCAGATGCAGTACAGATTTTAACTAAATCTCTCAACATTACCTGGAAACTCCACACGGCATACAGGCCACAAAGTTCAGGGAAAGTGGAGCAAATGAATTGCACCCTCACAAGAGCCCTAGCTAAGTTTTGCCAAGAAACTGGCCTCCCGTGGCCAGACCTACTGCCCCTGGCTCTCCTGCATGCTTGCTGCACACCTGGGACTCAAGGCTTTTCCCCTTTGAATTAGTGTATGGACACCCTCCCCTGTGTCTAGGAAGCCTCCCAGGGAACCTACACCAGATAGAAAATAAGAGAGTAAGAGAACAGCTCCAAGCCTTAAGAGCCACCCTAAATAAGCTGCAGCAATATACCATAGAAAGAACCCTAATCTCCTTAGGGACCCCAGTACATTCCTTCCAGGCTGGGGACTCAGTCTGTGTCAAAAATTGAAAAAGGAACCCCCTCAAACCTCAGTGGACTGGCCCCCAAATTGTTGTTCTAACCACCTCTACTGCCCTCAAAGTTACAGGCATCACTCCATGGGTCCATCATTCCAGAGTGAAAAGGGCCCATAATCCGGACAAAGAAATACATCAGTGATAGGCCCCACCAGACCTCCAGAATCCTCTCCACCTCCACATCTGATGATTACCCTCTGACTAATGAAGACCTGCATGCCATGGATCCTGGCCCTGGCTGGAATAGAATTTCACATCCTGGGCATTAAACTCTCTGCTGCTGTCCCCTCTGACTAAACTGTTCCTCAAAAAGTTGCCCTTTCTATTGCCTATTGGGTAATCGTTCAGTTGTTTTGCTGTGCTTACCTGTCTCTCCCAGCTGAACTCAAGTCTCAGCCTGCATTTCCAAAGTACCTCTCTATAATGTTTAACTGTACAAAAGTGATAAAGTGCATGGTCATCACCCAAGGGAGCTGCCCTCAGCGGCCCTACACCTTCAGCACCTGTCCTCTCACACTCAAACAAGCCAGCCTGAGTGTCATGCTCAGCTACATAAAAATAAATTAGGGCTGAGAAAAACTGGGTATTTTTTGTTAAGCACAGGCTTATCAAGAGTCTGAAGGACTTATTTCAACTTGTACACACAAGGCCCATACAGGCAGATGCATAAAAACATAATCATTTGTGGTCTTCACAAAGTACTCAGCACTTCAACAAAAAAGTTGCAAGGAAAAAATCCTAGGTCAAGGCATTTAAAAGTACAAATACAAGCCATCATAACCCTGTCATAAACCAAAACAATGATGCCCCTAAAATGAAGTGTTTAAAGGGGCATCAGAGGGGGGAGCGATAAGGGAAATATTCAACACAGCCATCAAGGTCAGCAAACCGCTTTTTTCCTCCAGTCGGCAAAGCACCCCCAGCTCCCTCCTCCCCTCCTCCAGGCTCCTCTTTTGCCCTGCGCATGTTGAAATGCCACATATCAAAATAATATATATTGCTCCCCTTGCTTGTGCTCAGGGCCCAGACCTTGGGAGATTACTCCCCTCTGAGCCCGCCGGTGTATAATAAACCGCAACACTCCAAGACTTCCGAGTGCCGCTTGGTTTTTCCATCAGCAATCCAGTCCAGGTTTTCCAGTATTTTCCATACACTATTGCTTGAGGACCTTTGCTGCAGGCCAGACACTATCATAAATGCTTGATATGAATAACCTCATCTCACCTTGGTAACAGGCAGATGAAGCAGAATTCTTCATTTAAAAAAATTTTTTTTGTATCATTAATATACACTTACATGTGCAACATTATGGTTACTAGACTCCCCCCATTACCAAGTCCCCACCACATACCCCATTACATTCACTGTCCATCAGCATAGAAAGATGCTATAGAATCACTACTTGTCTTCTCTGTGCTATACTGCCTTCCCCGTGCCCCGTACTACATTATGTGTCCTAATCGTAATGCCCCTTTCCCCCCTTATCCCTCCCTTCCCACCTGTCCTCCCCAGTCCCTTTACCTTTGGTAACTGTTAGTCCATTCTTGGGTTCTGTGAGTCTGCTGCTGTTGTGTTCCTTCAGTTTTTGTTTTGTTCTTATGCTCCACAGATGAGTGAAATCATTTCATACCTGTCTTTCTCCACCTGGCTTATTTCACTGAGCATAATATCCTCTAGCTCCGTCCATGTTGTTGCAAATGGTAGGATTTGCTTTCTTCTTATGGCTGAATAATATTCCATTGTGTATATGTACCACATCTTCTTTATCCATTCATCTACTAATGGACACTTAGGTTGCTTCCATTTCTTGGCTATTGTAAATAGTGCTGTGATAAACATAGGGGTACATATGTCTTTTTCAAACTGGGCTCCTGCATTCTTAGGGTAAATTCCTAGGAGTGGAATTCCCGGGTCAAATGGCATTTCTATTTTTAGTTTTTTGAGGAATCTCCGTACTGCTTTTCACAAAGGTTGAACTAATTTACATTCCCACCAGCAGTGTAGTAGGGTTCTCCTTTCTCCACATCCTCGCCAACATTTGTTGTTGTTTGTCTTTTGGATGGTGGCCATTGTAACTGGTGTGAGGTGATATCTCATTGTAGTTTTAATTTCCATTTCTCTGATGATTAGCAATGTGAAGCATCTTTTCATGTGCCTCTTGGCCATCTGAATTTCTTCTTTGGAGAAGTGAAGTGCCTGTTCAGATCCTCTGCCCATTTTTTAATTGGGTTATTTACCTTTTGTTTGTTGAAGGCCATGAGCTCTTTGTATATTTTGGATGTCAACCCCTTATTGGATATGTCATTTATGAATATATTCTCCCATACTGTAGGATGCCTTTTTGTTCTATTGATGGTGTCCTTTGCTGTACAAAAGCTTGTCAGCTTCATATAGTCCCACTTGTTCATTTTTGCTTTTTTTCCCTTGAATGTGGAGATATGTTCATGAAGAAGTTGCTCATGTTTATATTCAAGAGAGTTTTGCCTATGTTTTCTTCTAAGAGCTTTATGGTTTCATGATTTACATTCAGGTCTTTGATCCATTCCGAGTTTACTTTTGTGTATGGAATTAGACAGTAATCCAGTTTCATTCTCTTACATGTAGCTACCCAGTTTTGCCAACACCAGCTGTTGAAGAGGCTGTCATTTTCCCATTGTATATCCGTGGCTCCTTTATTGTATATTAATTGACAATATATGTTTGGCTTAATATCTGGGTTCTCTATTCTGTTCCACAGGTCTGTGGGTCTGTTTTTGTGCCAGTACCAAATTGTCTTTATTACTGTGGCTTTACAGTAGAGCTTGAAGTTGGGAAGTGAGACCCTCCCAGCTTTATTCTTCCTTCTCAGGATTGCTTTGGCTATTTGGGGTCTTTTGTGGTTCCATGTGAATTTTAGAACTATTTGTTCCAGTTCGTTGAAGAATGCTGTTGGTACTTTGATAGGAATTGCATTGAATCTGTAGGTTGCTTTAGGCAGGATGGCCATTTTGACAATATTAATTCTTCCTAGCCAAGAGCATGGGATCAATTTCTATTTACTAGTGTCTTCTTTAATTTCTTTTAAGAGTGTCTTGTAGTTTTCAGGGTATAGGTCTTTCACTTCCTTGGTGAGGTTTATTCCTAGGTATTTTATTCTTTTTGATGCAATTGTGAATGGAATTGTTTTCCTAATTTCTCTTTCTGCTAGTTCATCGTTAGTGTATAGAAATGCAACAGATTCCTGTGTATTAATTTTGTATCCTGCAACTTTGCTGAATTCAGATATTAGTTCTAGTAGTTTTGGAGTGGATTCTTTAGGGGTTTTTATGTACAATGTCATGTCATCTGCAGATAGTGACAGTTTGACTTCTTTGTTACCAATCTGGATGCCTTGTATTTTTTTGTGTTGTCTGATTGCTGTGGCTTGGACCTCCAGTACTATGTTGAATAGAAGTGGAGAGAATGGGCATCCCTGTCTTGTTCCCGATCTTAGAGGAAAAGCTTTCAGCTTCTCACTGTTAAGTATGATGTTGGCTGTGAGTTTGTCATATATGGCCTTTATTATGTTGAGGTACTTGCCCTCTATACCCTTTTTGTTGAGCGTTTTTATCATGAGTGGATGTTGAATTTTGTTACATGCTTTTTCAGTATCTATGGAAATGATCATGTGGTTTTTGTCCTTTCTTTTTGTTGATGTGGTGGATGATGTTGATGGATTTTTTAATGTTGTACCATCCTTGCATCCCTGGGATGAATCCCACTTGATCATAGTGTATGATCCTCTTGATGTATTTTTGAATTCGGTTTGCTAATATTTTGTTGAGTATTGTTGTGTCTATGTTCATCAGGGATATTGGTGTGTAGCTTTCTTTCTTTTGGGTGTCTTGGCTTGGTTTTGGTATTAGAGTGATGCTGGCTTCTTAGAATGAGTTTGGAAGTATTCCCTCCTCTTCTATTTTTTGGAAAACTTTAAGGAGAATGGGTATTATGACTTCTCTAAATGCCTGATAAAATTCAGCGGTGAAATCATCTGGTTCGGCGGTTTTGTTCTTGAGTAGTTTTTTGATTACCGATTCATTTTCATTGCTGGTGATTGGTCTGTTTAGATTTTCCGCTTCTTCCTGGGTCAGTTTTGGAAGGTTGTATTTTTCTAGAAAGTTGTCTAATTCTTCTAGGTTATCCAGTTTGTTAGCATATAGATTTTCATAGTATTCTCTAATAATTCTTTGTATTTCTGTGGTATCCATCGTGATTTTTCCTTTCTCATTTCTGATTCTGTTTATGTGTGTTGATTCTCTCTTTTTCTTAATAAGTCTGGCTAGGGGTTTATCTATTTTGTTTATTTTCTCAAAGAATCAGCTCTTGGTTTCATTAATTTTTTCTATTTTATTCTTTCTCAATTTTTTTTATTTTGGTGTCATTAATCTACAATTACACGTGCAACATAATGTATTCTTCTCAATTTTATTAATTTCTTCTCTGATCTTTATTATGTCCCTCCTTCTGCTGACTTTCGGTTTCATTTGTTCTTCTTTTTCCAGTTTCAAAATTTGTGAATTTAGACTATTCATTTGGGATTGTTCTTCCTCTTTAAATAGACCTGGATTGCTACATACTTCCCTGTTAGAACTATCGTCGCTGCGTTCCACAGAAGTTGGGGCATTGTGCTGTTGTTGTCATTTCTCTCCATATATTGCTTGATCTCTGTTTTAATTTAGTCATTGATCCATTGAGTATTTAGGAGCAGGTTGTTAAGCCTCCATGTGTTTGTGAGCCTCTTTGTTTTCTTTGTAGAATTTCTTTCTAGTTTTATACCCTTGTGATCTGAGAAGTTGGTTGGTACAATTTCAATCTTTTTGAATTTACTGAGGCTCTTTTTGTGGCCTAGTATGTGGTCTATTCTGGATAATGTTCTGTGTGCACTTGAGAAGGAGGTGTATCCTGCTGCTTTTGGGTGCAGAGTTCTGTAGATGTCTGTTAGGTCCATCTGTTCTAGTGTGTTGTTCAGTGCCTGATGAAGCAGAATTTTTAACATCCTCATTTTATAGTTGAGGACACTGAGGTGCAGACAACACAACTGGTAGATAGAGTGCCTGCTACAGAATAGGCTCTCCATGAATGTTTATTGGGTCTGAGCATCTCCCTCACCTAAATGTGTGTTATAATCTATTCCTTTAACTCTTCTCTATGAATACTGACTATATTAATCTTAGCTTTGAATCTGGGTTTACTTTTTCAACTTTTTGTTACAGAAAATGTTAAACATATGCACAAATAGAATAGTATAATGAACCTCCACTTGCCCTTTATCTAACCTCAACATTTATCAACTCATGGCTTATGATATTTTGTTAATATGCTTACCTACTCCCTCTCCTGACCCATATTGTTTTGAAGTAAACTTATAAAATATTATTTCAGCCACGTATTTCAGTGTATATCTCTAAGAGAAAATGAACTCTTTTTAAGGCGACCATAATACTAAAAAAGAAATTTAAAATTAAAAAAATTTTTTAATAAAAATGAGTTTTAAAAATTTTAAAAATTTAAAATTTAAAATAAAAAAATTAAAAGCCATAATACCACTATTATACTTCAATAATGAAAAATAATTCTGTGATGTTGCATATTTAGTTAGTATTCAAATTTCTAGTTGCATCATAGTGTCATTTTAAAAAGTTTGAATAGGATACAGTTGATTGATATGTCTCTCAATCTATAGACTCCTCCTCCATAATTATTTCATTGCAATTTATTTGTTGAAGAAACCAGGTCATTTGTCCTGCGGAGTTTCCCAGAGTCTGGATTTTGCTGATTGTGTCTCTGTGGTATCATTTAGCATGTTCACATGTTCCTCTGTCTTCTGCATTTCATGTAAAAGCTGGACCTACAATCCAATCAAATTCAGGTTTAATTTTTTGACAGGCTACCTCAGAGGCGATGTATTTCTTTCTGAAGAGGTGCAGATTGTCTGGTCTCTTGTGATGTTCGCAGTCATTGACAGTCGGTGCCTGGATCCACTGATTGTGTGGGGATTGCAAAATGGTTTCCGCACTGGATTTTAATCACCTCGAGGGCCTGTTCCTCACCATGCCTATCTGGGCAAAAAAAGGCTTCAATAAGAATTATTACTAATTAATGAATTCTTGCCTCCTGCAGACATTATTACTGATTGGTCATAAGAAATGGCCCTCACTGGGAAGAGGAAGCAAATTGTACCTTTGATTCAGTGACCCCCGCCCTGGGCTTGGTGCTCTTTGCGGTTTTCCCTTCAACCCTGCCATCCAGAGGGCACTTGGCACGTGGCATGACAGGGAGCACAGTGAGGCACTAAGCTGGGGCCCGTACTGTGTACTGTGGTGACTGCAGGCAGTGCCCTGTCACAGCAAGGACAGGGAGTAGGTAGGCATACTGACAAAGTATAAGAGGCCTCCCCCAAATGAGAGTTAAAGAGTCCTTTCAGCTCTAAAAGCCAGCTGCCAACTCCTTGCATAGTATTAGTTACAACACCAAAAGGTGTGCAGTGTTAGGGATGGGAAGGTCCCACCAGAGAGGACTGGCCTTGCTTTGCAAGCTTTGGGAAAGGTTGAGTTCAGGTGGAAGATACTTCTGTTTTGGGTGAAAGCAAATCAGTTAGAGGCTGTGCATATCAGGGTTCCTAATTCAATCATTATCATCCCATTCTTGAGTAGCTACATTTAACTTACTGGTGAAGCACTTGGGTTCAGAAATTGTACAGAACTGGGTTCTAGTCCAGGTCCTGTTGCTTGCTGTGTGTGTCTCGGTAAGTCACTCAGCTTCTCTGAAACACACCTCCCTGGTGTGCAAAACATGAGAATAAGATGTTTCTACCTAGTGTTATGGTGAGGATTAATAAAGTAAATAAAGGCAAGGCACGTAGGATATGGTAAGAAATCAGTGAGGTTGGATAGTGGTGGTTTACAGTCTCCTGGAAGGAGTCCCTGCACATTTGTGTGTATGTGGTAGAAGTGGAGTCTGGAGAGAGTTGCAGCCTCCTACCTCCCTTGAGGCTCACAGGCCTCCTCCAGATCGGCCTGCCTCTCTGTTCCCTCTGGACGACTGAGCGGCGGCGCTACTTTTCCCCAGTGCTCCCCTGCCAGTCCTTTACTGGGTGAAACATCTAGTCGGGCCCAAGGCTCTTGTCAGCCTTATTTTGCAAATGAAAAAGGCAGCTTTGGGCTGCTCTGGGTGAAGTGAAAGGTGCCCAGAGCCTCAGGGGGAGGAGCCCCAAGGGTTACTGAGGGCAGTATTTCTGGCAAAGCAGTCATTCCTTCTAGAGCTTTCTGCCAGGTGGCTCCCAGCCAGACTTGTAAACCTGCAGGGCTGGGAAACTCATCATCCCCCGGGCACACACCTGCTGTTGGCCTCTCCTCCAGTTAAACGGAAAGGCCAGTCTTCATTTACCTGAAGCCTGCCTCCCTCTCATTTCCACCTGCCAGTCCTGGTGCTCTTTTTGTTGCACTGCACTGCTTTGGAAGGGGTGACTTGGGTGTGAGGGAGCGATACAGAGTAGGCTCTGCTCTTAGTGGCACCATGTTCTGGAGACAGCCCCCCAAAGCAGACGTGTCATGTGGCAAAATCCCAGTGGAGCCCGCAGCACTGCCTCTGTGAGGACATCCATGGAGACCTTTCTCTGAGTATCAGGAATGGAGTGTAATCCCTGTTAGGCAGTGTCAGAAACAGATGGATGGTGAGACATGAAGGGGACCCGTGTGTGAACTGCCTTTAAGCTTAAGAGCCATGATTTGGAGCTTGGTGTGGGGTGTTAACCTTCCCACCTGCCCTCCACTGTGCAGCTCTCTCGGATGTCCTTGGCACACTCCTGCGTGAGTGGCGTTTGCCCTGCATTATTTAGTGCCATTTACCCTTGTACTTCTCTATTCCTACAGCCCGCAGGAGAAGAGACTGCAGCCTGCGGACTGTGTGTCAGTGCCAGGCAGTTCATCAGCCTTAAAAACCTGCCAGCGAGCTGAGAACCCCCCACAGCCAGGGGGGCAGAGCGTTGGGACCCTCAGGCACTGGGAAAGGCCCTCCCACAGCGGTGACACAAAAATGCAGGAAAGAGTCTGTTTCGTATGGTCAGTGGCACCAGTCCCCACTTATGAAAGGTCTTTGGCCCTCACCATCCAAGCCTGTGAAATCACCTTAATTTGAACACCAGTGGGACCAGATGCCATGCACTGCACATGGTTGGTTATTCATCACTGGTGGATCGTGACATACAGCTTGCCAGTTCCTTGTTGGCTCACTCTTATCAAAAATAAAAGTAAAGATTCTAGTAGTCCTTGAATGGTATAGTAGAATGCCTGTGCCAAAACTAGGGCAATAAATTAGTTAGACATTTCTGGGGGGGGGAAGGTCACATTCAAAAGCTTGCTTTCAGGTGACCCAGTAACTCTGGAATTATGTACCACCGGAGTAGGGACAATTTGCCAGACGTTGCTTTCCGTTGTCTTTGGGGTGCAGGGATGGTTGGCCTTAGCCCTCCTGTCTGCTTCCCTGGCATTTGTCACAAGCTGTGAGTCAGGAAGCTCTGCATGGCAGGGTCATGGGGGCTCAGCACCGCTGGGAAAGAGAAACCTGCCCTGGCTGACCCCTGGCTGACCCCTCGCAGGATGAGGCGGCACGGCAGGAGAATGGGGAGAATGGGCGAGGTTGAATTTAGGCTCTGTAAGCCCTTTTTTCTCCCTGAAAAATTGAAAGCATGAAGAAATACAGAGAAATAGAGAAAAATAATTGTTATCGTACTACCCAGAGGTCACCACTATCAACATTTTGACATATCTCCTTCCTATATTGTTAGTGCTTTTTTTTCACAGGTTTCATGCTATAAATACAATTTTGTACCTTGTTTTTTCTTTACTTACCATACAGTAAGCATTTTAAATTAAAAAACTGCTTAAAACATCATTTTTAAATGACTACATAGTGTTCCATCATATAGATATGTTGTAATTTGCTTTACCATTCCCTTAAGGTTGGACATTTAGATTGTTTCTGTTCCTTTCTGTTTCTTTTTTCCTTGCTATTGTAATTCAGTGACTGACGTGGTAGGGCTATCTGCTCAACCTTTACTAGGACCCAACCTCTCCTGGCCTGGGTTGGGGTGGAGGGACAAGTATATGGAATGGTGTTGGGGAAGGCTTCCCTGAAGACAGGTTTCAGGCCATGTTCTCAAAGTGCTGGATGTTAACTAGAGTGGACAGATGGGGATGGTGGGGAGACACTACCCTAGATATCCCAGTGGAGGACCAAATGTGCAAACCAGACCTCCGATGGGCGCACATCTGGGGGAGCTGATGCCAGAGGATGGGGACGAGGAATGAGATGGGCTGGAGAAGGAGGCAGTCTAGAAGAAAGGCCTGGTGACACTGTGTGGACTTGACCCTGACAGCAGGAGAAACCGTAAAGGGCTTTAGGCAGACCAGTGACATGATGAGATTTGTGTTCAGAATTTGCTAAATTGATAGGAGAAAATGTGTGTCATTTAAAATTATTGATTTGCTAACTCTATTTCATCATTTGACATCTGTTTGTCCTAAAGGCTCTTAGGGCATTAAGGCTCCATCACTGCAGACTCTGGAGGTGGTGAGGTCAGATGCATGATTCAGCTTTGCATAAGGGTCCTTGGAGAGCCTACAAGGGCAGGTGATGCCCTGGGTCCCTGGGACCAGGATTGTGGCTTCCGGGCACACCACCCTCTGCTCTCTCCATTCTCTGAAAGCAGGCATTGTGACCGGGGCCTCAGAAAGCACAGCTCAGCAAGCTCAGGGTTTACTGATTAGAAAGAGTGATAAGAGTGGCCGTGGAGGTCACTTTACTGCCATGGGATTTGGAGGAGGAGGCTCAGAATGCAGCAGACTCCGTTTAAATCGGGACCCTTAGTGCCTGGGGCAGCTTTGTTTTAGCGGAAGCCCAGCCAAGGCTGTTGACTGCCAGCAGGCCATAGTATTTACTAGAGTGGAGATGAGTAGAGAATAGAGCCTTCAGAGTGAAGTTGCCTCCCTAGGCCCTGCTCACAGTTCAGCTACCTCCCCAAAGTTAACGGCTTCCAACTTGCAGATCTTGCCTTAGTAATATATTTATTAGCTTGCTTGTTTGATAGCCACAGAGGCTTCCTGAGGAAATTGCAGGCAGAGGTTTGTTAAGAACCACCCTGATTGGAAAAATTTTTCTTAATAGCTGGCTGCTTGCCATGATGCTGTGGGGTCTTGTGCATTTTGGTTCCTCCGGGAGGGTGGCTGGCTTTGTATATAGTGTGCATGGCACCTCGAGTTCCACCCTAATGGCTGTGTGCAGAGTAGCAGAGTACAGCACGGCGGCTGAGTAATGAACCCACATTTCTCTTTGCCGCTTCTCAATTAGGAAACCACAGGGACCTTGAGCCTTTACTTCACTCCGGAGTATTTTCCTCTGTTGAATCTGAGGGGTCTTAGATTGTTGACATGCTGCCGTTGTATGTGGCGGCCTTGTCCTGGTGCCCTTTGTTAACTGTCATGACCTTGCTCTTGCTAACCTCCTCCTTATTTGCCATTTAATTTTACACAAAGACCAGATAAGATAAGCTGTGGCGTAGAGTTGGATGAGCTGACTCACTAGAGGCCTTTCAAAAATTATTCTATGATTCCTGATGACTGTATAGGGTTCACACATTTTTTGAAAAATCATAAATCTGGTTATAAAAAAAAATACATGTTTTTTGTAGAAAAGTTTAGAAAGTTGCCTTCCCTCCCCCCAAAACCCAAAGTAGAGACATAATTGTTCTCACCACTAACATGTTTTCCACCGTTAAGTGGGATTGGCTTTCCAGGCTTTTGTCCTTTGCATAGTATATACTTTTTAATATAAAATGTATATATTGATTTCTTTTCCTAGTTAATGTGTGATGAACACTTGCCCACCATCAGATTTTTTGCCCCTAACCTAGTGGCCAAATGTGTCAGTAGAGTGCAAAGAAGCCTTTCCGGGCAGTGGGTCACCTGTGGGACTGGGCTGTCGTCTTACAGCTTCAGCCAGGTTTGGGGGCCCAAGTCACATTCTCTAAATGTTGTCAGAGGGGTCAGGTCACCATCCTTTGAAGCATGTTTTTTAAAACAAGCCAACAATTTCCACACACCCCAGAGTCATACACTGGACAAGGCCAAAACTTGAGATGTGGCTGTGACAAGTGAGGTTAGGTTTTTCTGGGTGACTTATAGGGGGAGGAAAGAGGATGGGAGTAAACATTCATCGTACACCTAGGCTAAGCGCTTGCAAGCCAGACCTGACCCTCTGCAAGAGCACTGTGAGTGTGGCGGTGGTCCTTAAGGCTTGGGGGGACTCAGAATCTCCTAAGGAGCTTGCTGGAAGCCCCCGCGAGGCCGGGACTGTTGGGGTGCGGGGCAAAGAGGGCCGGAGGGACATGAAACTTACCTGTGACTGTAGTAGGCACCCAGCGGCTGCGCCTCATTTCTCCTGCACTGACAAAACCCTGATTTTGTTTGGGCTGGCTATGTGCCCAGCTAAAGAAGTCTCTCACCGGTGTCCCTGCATCTAGGAGTGGCCATGAGGCACAGCTGTGGCCTGTGAGGTGGGGGCCAAAGCTGCTAGGAAGAGCACTCCTTCATAGCTAAGGTGCCAGAGCCCTTCGGCCCTCAGGCCTTCCTCCTGCCGGTTCCTCGGACCCTGCCTGCTGACGTGACAGCCGCCCTACAGTTACATGGATGGAAGCTACAGGCCAAGGGTGGCGGAGCACAGCAACAAGAAAGTCCCACGGCCTCTAAGAAACCCTTGAGTGGCTGCTGCAGCTCTGTACTGTCTGCTTCTAGATTTCAATTTCTCCTTTTTCCGTGAGAAAAATAAGCCCCCATCTGTTTAAGCGACTGTTAGTTTTTTAATTGCTCGCAGCTGAATGCAATCATAACTGATAAGGTAATGTTTAATATTTTACAAGGGGGAATATATTTACATATTGTATAATTAAAAATAAAAAATAATTTAAATCTCCACAGATTTCTGGGCCCCACCTCTGATGCACTGAAAGAGAATCTTTGGGGATGGGACTCATGTGTCTGTATTTCTAACAAACTCTCCAAATGATTCTGATGCGCAGTGAAATGTGAGAATCATTTCTGTATTCACTAATACTATCATCTCCATTTTATATACAAAAACATGGAGGCCCAAGGAGGTTAAACACCTTCCGCCAGCATTTAAAGTGAGATTTGCATGGAGACCTGTCTGGTTCCAAAGTGGCCCCCCCCCACTCCCACTCCTTTCCCGTACCCCAGGGAGGCATGGGTTGTCCCCCAACAGTACAGCCACACTGCTTGTGAAAGGAACTTCCAAAATGGAGGATTCAAAACTGTTTTCAACATAGTTTTGTGCTGTTTGCTGCCAGGGACAGCATCCTGGTAACACATATATGCCCAGGGGATGAAGGGACATATGGTTTCCACCTTGTTTGTCAGAAAGTGGACTCATAAGTTCTTGGTCTTGTCTTCTGCTTTGGAAACAAAAATTCTTCAAATTAGCTTTTTTCACAGACCTTGTAGGGTTAAGTCACTTAAGTACTAGAGCATCTCACCCGTGAAAGGTAATTATGGTTGTTTTATGAGTGTGGAAGACATATAGCTTGTAAGTGCTAGAGTAGTCTCCTGTGAGTTATTAGAACTTGCAGTATTCATGTTAAACCAAATTAGCCATCAAGGGCTGATAGATTTTATTTCTAGTGCATCAAGGCATTGGTCAGTGCTGTACATTCATAATAATTAAATATACACCGGCTCCCCTCAAATAGGCTCTTTGGGTGAGACGGCCACCTCAGGTTGTAGCAGTATGATTTGCGTGGCTATTCGGAGACTTGTAGGATAAGAATGACTTTCTGATGGGGAAGAGGAGCTTACCATGTGAAAGAGGAGGTCAGTATACTTGAGACCCTCCAGGGACTGCCAGCATTGTGTGTGTAAAGTATGACCTGGGAGTTAGGAGCTCTGTGTTCAGACCTGGGTCTGGCATGAATCCACGGTGTGACAGGATCTCTGACGTAATTCCAAATAGACTTACAAAAAATACACAGTTACTGAGGTCCTCCTATGTGAAAGGCATTCTGGGAGATACTTCAGTGTGTTGCCTTCAAGGAGCTCCTTGCCTGATGTGGGAGAGAGGACAGATCACCAAGTTTCTACAGCGGCACCTATTGCCACCCCTCCTTCTCCCAAGGACTGCTATGTGCCAGGTTCTGTGCCAGGCCTTAATAGACACTTGTTTCATTCTTACAAAAGTTTGGCAAGGTGTAGGGATTGTCATTTCTGTCCTATAGATGTGGAAGCTGAGGCTGAGAGAGATTTGTTACTTGCTTACCAGCAGGGTCAGATGCACACTCAGGTCAAGCCTGAGTCCCAAGGTCCTGCCCACACCTCTGTGTGACTGCCTCTGTGGTACTTCACCCTGCTGTGGTGGCAGGGGTGTGGAAAGTGTGGTAGGAGGAGATGGAATCATTGTAGAAGAGGCAGGATCTGAAGAGGTTAGGGTGAGAAAAGTAATGAGAAGGTTGGGGTGTGTTCTAGGAATAAGGAGTCTGGTTTGATTGGAATGTGCATCTCCTTGTGGGAATGGGGAGGGCAGGAAGAAGGAAATGAAGTTGGGAAAGTAATTGGGACAGATGGTGAAGGGTACTCAATGCTAGGCTAAGTTATAGGAAGAACTTTTTTGTTTTGTGTAAAACTTACTGAAGATGCTATATATCATACTGCCCATTATTCCTTAATATAAGAAAATCTGCAGTAAATTCATCTAAAAACTTAGCATCAGGAAAAAAAAGTTCCTTCTCCCCTAGTGGAATGTCTTTTATTCTGTTTTTAATCAGAAAGTGAAGACTGTGGAACTCAATGTTTTGCCCTTTTTACCCAGGCTACCAGGAAACCCAGGCCTGATTTAATGTCTAATTGTAATTACTGTCTTATCTCTCCAATTCTTGGTAAAAAATTTTGTCTTTTATTCCATGTGATTTTCACTCTTCCTTTTATTTTGTTTTGTTTGCCTTGGGCGTACATTATTATTAAAAACTGTCTTAAATTCCATTTGAAAGTAGGCAGGACATATCCTTTAAATATGTTTCAATGGTAGGTAAGAAGAAACTTAGACTAACTTTTTTGCACTAATCATAAGGAGAGGCAACAAAAGCTGGAGCAGGACAGTGATATGATCAATGCTTTCATGGCATATGGATGAGCTCCTTGCAAGAGGCTTCTGGGAAGGGCATTTTTGTCTCTTGGACAAGGGATGGAATTGGTCCCTGGGAACTCCAGGAGCCATAGATTGTCAGGCAGGGCCTGCAAGGTGTGTGTCTGCCGCGTGGGCTCTCCACAGCCTTTCTTACCCCTGCTTGGTTTGAAGTCATGTCCCTCACATGCCTAGACCACCTTTTCTTCCATTTTCAGAGTAGTTGATTTGATCATTCCCCAGGACCCCAGGACCCCAGGACCACCAATTTTTTAGCTCTAATTAAGAGAATGGACTAAACTTTATGTGTTGGCAGTTCTGTGTACCTCAATTTCTGGAGCAAAACGACTCTGAATAATGAATAGAGTTACATGCATCCCAGTCCGGCAAAAAGAGGCTGTCTTGTGGCCCAGTGGCCCGGGGACGTCAGGCGTGGTGGTCTCATTTCTGGAGCCAGAGCGTGGTGTCATAGCTATGTTTCACCTTCTGCTGTGTGGCGAGGCATGGGCCCTGGAAATCTCTCCTGGTGATACTCATGAAGTCACAGGGCCCTCCCGAGACCCACCGCACATCACTCTGTAGGTGCCTCACACGTCACGGCCACCTGGCTGTTGTGGAAATTCATGTTGTGTTTTAGTTTTTAAGAGCCCTTCCTAACAGCAGCAGCTAAAGCACCAGAGGCTTTAGGGCAGGAGTGGTGTCCATGTGGGGCCAGGGGCTCATGAAGCACCTGTTAAAAGTGTCTGCAGACTGTGTGTGTGGATGCACTTTTCTAGAAAGGTCTTATCAGATTCTCAAAGGAATATACTTTTCCTTTTACGTTTTATCTGAAAAGAGTTAAAAACTACTGTTATGAAAAATGACCTATGGATTTCTTCCTGACATCCTGGAATAGCCGCATTTCAAACCACTTCCCCCAAAGCCTGCTGCTCAAAGCAGCTCTAAGCAGAAGAGATGGAGGAGCACCTGGACAGGATGGGAGCCAGCCCCGGGGACCTTGGTGCTCGCGTGCAGCCGCCTGCAGAGCCTGTTAAAGTCAAGCGCGGCCTGCTGTCCGGCGCTTTGCCCTCCCAGTGGAGCCGCTGAGCAGCCTGGGCTTCTGTTTCCCGGCCTTACTCTTGCTCTGCGCCAGCCACTCAGAGCCGCCACGCAGCGCTGCCCTTTTAAGTGGCCAAGAAAGGCCTGTTCTCCAAGATGTGCCTGGGGAGTATCTCCAGACTCGGTGTTAGGAGCCATAGCAATGAGGCTTATGACAAGCTTGCAAAACAAAATGAGGTTTTTCCCTGTGGTCCCACGAGGATCTGGACCGGAAGTTGCTTGATTTTGTTTTGCCTTGCTCTCTTCACAAGCCCGTGGCCGCAGAGGCACTTTGTGAATCAGAAATGAATGCATTGTTCTCTGGTTATCACTGAGGAATGCCTTTCCTGAATGGTTACTGTGGGCGTGAGTATCTTTACAGACAAACAAAACAAACCCTAAGACAGAAACAGCAGCCATTTATATTCTGTCCCTATTGGCAAGCATTTCTTGAATACCTACTCTGTGCTGGTAGAAATCCTGGCCTATCAGGGAAGGCAGGCCCCTGAGGAGCCATTACACAGTGATGGGGCTGGAGGAGAATCGCAAGCGAGCTCTGCGGGTCCCAGAAGAGCTCAGTTAATTCAGCCGGTGTGTGCGTGTGCACGCCAGCCGCCCCCGAGAGGAGGCACGGAGCTGCCAGTGAAAGGAAGGATGTAGTCGCCTGTGTTCTCTTTTGACCCTTTTCATTATGTGAGCGTGCATTTTTACCTTGTGGTGATTAGTATGCACATAATATTTTACACTGCCTGTTTTTCACTTAGCATTCCTATACCGATTTCCACTTAGTGACTAGGCTGAAGTATTTATCATTTTTAAAAGCCACGAAGCATTTTTTACTTTATTGATGTACTCTCATTGCTTAGCCATCCTCTCATTTGTTGGGAGCCACAGAGTTTTTCTCAATTAGGCATTTTTGCGGAATCAGCTCTCCCCCTCCTCTACCTTGTTTCCTTAGGGGTATATTGCTGGGTCAAAGTTATGAATGGTTTTATGCCCTTCCTACTGAATTTTTTTTTTTTACTATGGAGAATTTCAAACATTACAAAAGGAGCAAGACTCTTACAATGAACTCGCATGTATTTACCAGGGAGTTTCAACATTTATCAACTCATGGCAGTTTAGCTCACCTCAGCTCCACCCACTTCTCCTATCCTAGATTGTTTTGCAGTGACCTCCAGACATCATATAATCTCCTCTATAAATACCTAAGTGTGCATTTCTGAAGGATAGGAGATCTTTTAAAAAGTATAACGACAGCTTTGTTATCACAAGATTAACTGTAATTTTAACATCAGAAGATATCTAGTCATCCAACTGAAAGTTTAAGATTTCCCAGTGTTTTCTGTAACCATCCCCAGGAGGCCAAATGGTTGGTTGTGCCAGAGTGTTCTCTAGGAAGGTTTTACTTGACAGGTCATCCAGAGGCTGGGAATTCTTTATGGAGAAGGGGCTCTACCTGCAGGTCCTGGCCTCAGAGAGGGAGGAAGGGAGGAAGCCTCTCTGCAGGCCCTCTGCTACCTGCCTTGTGTGATCCGTGCTGCACGGGGTAGCAGGTACTGTCCACCCAATGCCCAGGGTTCCTCATGTCAAGCTTACTGTGCCACTCTTTCCATATACCAGCCTGACTGGGTGTGGTGTGCAGAAAACGCCAGGCTCCTCCCTTTGGACTCCACCCCTTAAAGAATGAAATATCATCATCTGTTTCTCCAGTGCTGAAGAAGCTAGATAGATACTGTTCCTTTTTCTACAGTAAAAATTCCAGTGCTAGGAAAATGGCTATTCCCCACTGGATTCTGATTATCTTATTTGCATGTTTCCCTTGGCAAGCTTTGTTTGGTATTATTCAAGGTGACCCAGTTAGAACTACTATTTAAAGTCACACTGTCATTAATAAGTTATCCAACCTATATGTGATAAGTCTGATAGCTCTGAATTTTGTACAGGTAGGATACATGCTGTGTCTGGTCTCTTCTTCGTAGTTAAGTATGGGTACATTTAAATGTCCTTTCCCTATTTGCTCTCACTGTTGCTGTTCCTGATTTTTCTATGATGATGTATACCAGCAATTTCCCAGGTGATTCAGAGCCCTGTTGTGTTTGGCTTTGGAATGCAGATAACACAGGTATATTACCTGCATCTCCGCCTGGGCTGGCCCAGACCTGCTCTCAGTTTGGCCTCCTTGGCTAGGTGGGTACTCTACCAGGTGATGGGAAAACAAGTCCAGAGTACCTTACTCCAGGACACGGAGGAGTTCTTAGGGAGTCTGGTCAGGATGAAACACCGTCTGAAAGATATCAGAGGAGGGCTTTTATCCTTAGGGAAAATAGTCTTTAAAGTCAATAAAAAGGTAGACTTGTATTCAGAGCAGACTTATATGCCCTGTGCCTAGTTATTTTTAGTGGGAGAATTAAAATAACCGAGTTTTAGTTTTGGTTATGAGTTTCCCATTTTATTTCTTAGTCTTTTTCAACACAATATCCCTTTTCCTTCTTTATAAAACAATAATAGAATGTGGTGGGGACTTGATGATAGGGGGAGTCTGGTAACCATAATGTTCATGTAATTGTACATTAATGATAGCAAAATTTTTTTAAATAATAAATAAATAAAACAATAATAGAAGTTTTAAGGATTTGCCTCTAAGCCAAATACTTTAACATGTTGATTATTTTCACTTTTTTTCATCTCTTCCAGGCCATATGCATCCTCTTTAAAAAAAAAAATTGTGTCTTGCTTTCTTCACGCCATTATAAAATGTATCTCTAAGGTTTTAACAATGATTACTTATAATAGCTATATTATGCTCAGTTAAGTTGATACATGTGTACCGTAATTTACTTAGCCATACTTTTCTATTTCATATTTGAGAAGTTTTAAGAATTTTAAATAATATATTGAACTTGTTTCTGTGTGCAGCTTTCCCCCTTTTTTCAACAGGTTTATTGAAATATAATTCACATGCTATGCAACTCATCCATTTAAAGTATACAATTCAATAGTTCTTAAGATAATGACAGAGTTTTGCAACCATCACCACAGTCAGTTTTAGAACATTTTCACCATCCCATACCTGTTAGCGATTTCCCCCAACCCTAGGCAACCACTAGCCTTTCTGTCTCTATAGATTTGGCTATTCTGGATATTTCTTACAAATGGAGTCATAAAGCCTGTGGTCTATCTATTCCCATTTAAAATATTGTGATAAAATATAAATAACATGAAATTTACCATTTAAGCCATTTTTAAGTACATAGTTCATTGGCATTAAATACAGTGAACGTTGTAGAAGAATCATCACCATCTATTGTCAGAACTGCTTCATCTTCCCAAACTAAAACTCCATACCGATTCGACACTGACTCCCCATCCCTTCCCACAGCCCCTGGCAACCACTGTTCTCCTTCTGCCTCTATGAGTTTGACCACTTTAGGTACTCGTGTAAGTGCAGTCATAAATTTTTGTCCTTTTGGATCGGGCCTCTTTCACTTGGCATAGTGGCTTCAAAGGTCATCCACGTTGCAGCACATATCAGAATTTCATTCCTTTTTATTGCCAAATACTATTCTGTGGTATGGACATACCATATTTTGTTTATCTATTCATCAGTTGATGGACACTTGGGGTTTTTCAACTTTGGCTATTAGAACAATGCTGCTGTGAACATTCACAAACAAGTTTTATTTATTTATTTTATCAAGGTATCATTGACATACACTCTTATGAAGGTTTCGCATGAGCAGCATTATGGTACAACATTCACCCATATTATCAAGTTCCCTGTCCCCACCCCATTGCAGTCACTGTTATCAGCGTAGTAAGATGCTAGAGAGTCACTACTTCACAGACAAGTTTTTGTGTGGACATATGTTTTCATGTCTCTTGGGTATGTATACCTGTAAGTGGGCTTGCCAGGTTGTATAGCTTTTTTCTTTGAAAAAATTCTTTAAGATGAGTCCTAAAGAGATTATTAGATTAAAGGACAAGAACCTTTTTAGCATGCCCCTTGATAGCTATTGCCCAAGTTGTTTTACCAAAGTGTTCTTAAATGCATGCTACCATCTATAATGTGATGTTCTAGATTCACTGTAACCTTCCCAGCAATGGGTATTATTTTTCTTAAGTGTTGTTAATTTAAGAATAAGAATTTAACTTCATTGTTTTAAATGGGCATTTTTATTATTAGCTGCCATTCCTCCTTAGACTAGGTCTCCAGATGGGAAGACCAGCTAATGTTTGAGCCTTACTCTCATGGGCTGCTTTGGACCACTCCTCACAGATGCCCTTGAATACTGCAAATGCTGTGATGGTGGCAAGGAGAGTGTTTCTCTTCACCTAGTTCTGAAGGACAGCTTTTTTCAGGAGTTAGTCAGAGCACTGTGGCTTCACTGCTGAGCACAGCAGGTGCACACCCTGGGGAGCTTTGGGAGTCTTGCTCCGGGCTTTGAGGCAGAACAGACACCTTCCTTTGCAGCCTGGCTTGGGGTGATGCCTGTGACCCCTCGCTGCTCTGATGGGCTGCCTTGTACCTGGCCAGTAGAATGCAGCCTGTCATGGTCCTGTCCGCCCACACTCTAGGAGGGACTCAGGTGGCCTCCTCACTGTCTGCCTGGAGGCTGCCATAAAAGCCTTGGAGACAGTCACCCTCCCCTCTGCCTTTCCCACATGAATTCAGTCTTTCCCGAGGTCCAGTCCACATAGTGTGCGTTTTAAGAATTGGAGTTCATCTTTATTGCATGCTCATTGTGTGCCAGGTTCCCTGTTTTGTGTTCTACATCATTAACTCATTTCATCTTCATGAATGTCCTGTTGGGGAGGTACGACTGTTTTACCCATTTAGAAGACTAAACTGAAGTTCAGAGAGTTTAAGAAATGTGCCCAGGGCAAAATGACCCAGGACTGACAATCAAATTTCAGACCATGCCCTTGACGAAGTGCTGTCCTCTCTCCCTTTTCCACTGAGCAGATATGACGACCCGCCCCCACTTCCTGCCTGCGTCTCCACTCCAGTACAGCCCCCACGCTGTTACTAGAGTGATCTGTCTCAAACGCAAATATTCTTGTCACTCCTGTTGAAAAGCGCTGCTTGTGCCTCCTGCAGAAAGCCCAGACTCCTTACAGAAAATGAAAGGACTCTTCCCAGCTGGCCTCCTCTCGCTGCTTCCGCTCACCACAGTCTGGAGTCCCCAGCCCTGTCCCGGCAGGCCTGCTTCTCTCTGCTCAGCCCTTCCTGCTGCCTGCGAGGCCCCCCCTCCTCCTCCAGGGCTGCCCTTCCACCTCACCAGCTACTTTCCTTTGCTCTCACAGACCCTGCCTCTCCCCTCAACGTGATTAACTCTTCCTCTGGCATCTGTTGGCCCGTGATAATCTTTCTTTCTTTTTTCTGCACATTCCTCTTATAACACTTCTCGCATTTGAGCTGGCTGCTTGTTTGCAGGTCTCCCACCTGGTGACCTCCTTAAGAGCAGGAGCTCCATCTTGCTTGTCTTTCTCTCCCGCCCTAGCACAGTGCCTAGCAGGGAGAGAGGCCTCTCGGTTAAAGTTTCAGATTTGAACTGGGAAACCTTTGGGTGGCCTTGCATGTTCCCCTCCCCTACGACTGGCAGTCAAGTATCCTCTGAGCATGCATGTTTCTATAATCAGGAGCTGCTAGATCAAGGGTTGGGACCAGGGCAGCTGGCAAGCACACCTCATCTGTCTCTCAAAGTGCATGTGAGTGAGGTGAACAGCCCCCGAGAGGCACTAGGGGAAGAAGAAATTGGCAGCATGTCCGCTCTGCTTTAACGTGGCTCAAACCTGAGCCCCAGCTCCCAGGGACCTTTCATCTTCCCAGTCAACTGGCCCACCTGCCTGGCTGTCATAGAGCATGCTCGGCTGGGACAACCCACCAGCACCAACTTCCTGGCCTAGGCCTGGCTTCTGCAGAGGCCCCCCCACTCCCAGCTGCTCATTG
>JAQQAC010004778.1:1334986-1379062 GCA_029783875.1 Phataginus tricuspis | reverse complement strand
CCGCTCCTCTTTTGCACACTCATTTACTCCACACGTAAAATGTTCCATTAAGTACAAAGAAGGGAATACATCAAACCAGTGGCTCTGCTTCTAGAGAACACACCCCAAATGCATTTTAAATCTGTGGATCCCTCTCAAGGGAATTCCAGTTAAAAAAGAACTTGGATCAGCAGCCTCAGGCCTGTGTGGCTTAACAAGCTTCTATTTTCTCTGTTGTTCGGCTGGCCTGAAGGGTTCCTTTGTTTGGGGAAAGGGAGGATGTGGCGTCCTAATTAGGCCAGGGTGTGGAACTGTGGCTCACACAGAGCCGCCCTTTAGAACTGAGCTCTCCAGACAGGAGAATAAGTTAGTGATTTTGTGAGTTTGTCAGTCTTTAAAGAAGATTAAAAAGGGAGGAAAACTAAATGCAATGTGGTGTCCTGGACTGGATCCTGGACAAAAGGGTATTAGTGGAAAAACCGGCGGAATCCAAATAAAGTCTGGGGTTTCGTTAATAGTACTGTGCCAAAGTTAGTTTTTTAGTTTTGA
Source organism: Phataginus tricuspis (assembly GCA_029783875.1). Classification (NCBI taxonomy): domain Eukaryota; kingdom Metazoa; phylum Chordata; class Mammalia; order Pholidota; family Manidae; genus Phataginus; species Phataginus tricuspis. Next base: position 1,378,534 of record JAQQAC010004778.1, on the reverse strand, counting down.
CAAATGAACAATGGTTATATAAGATGTTAATGTTAGCAGAAACTGGGAGAAAGACATATGGGGATTCTTTGTACAATCTTTCCAACCTTTCGGTAAATCTGAAATTATTCTAATATTACAAGTTCGCTAATAAAAAGAACAAGGGGGAAAAGCTGAGCCAGCAGCTAATTTAACTTGACTCTCACCACTACTCTCTTTGCACTTCTTACTCTGGGTCTGGAGGGAGGCTGCATCCAGGACCTCGGGGCCAGTCTGCTCCTGAGGGAAGGGTCCTCTTTGTCCCCACCACCTTCTGTGGGATGGGTTGGGGTCCAAGGCCAGGTCTACCAGGAGTACCTGGGTCATGTGGTTGGCAATACTGCTACATGCCAGCTGTGCACGCTGGGCTAGTCACTTCTCTAGGCTTCATTTTCTTTACCTATTAGAACGGGATAACCTGCCTGAGGGGTAGAAGGGATGGTTAAATAAGGTAATGTGTGTAAAGAGCCGGGCCCAAACAGAATGTTGTGCTTGGTGAACATCGGCTTTCATTCCCCCTTCTGCTTTTCTATTTTGTGTGTGTTTGAAAGAAATGAGTGATATTTCCTTGAAGACCTGAAATCAGTGGTTCAGTGGTAGCTTTAAGCAAGAAGCTGCCCGTGGGGACCTAACAGCAACACTGTGCCCCGCCGCTTCCCCACATACCCCATTTCCAGAGGTCCAGGAAGTGTGACATCTTTTATTTTCAGTAACTCATGGGGAATCTTCTTACTACATGGTCTCTAGGACCTCTAAGAGTTTAACATTTGGATTCCTCAGGAAGTGGCGCTAGGGCTGTTTCCTTCCCATGCGGATGGACCAAGGTTCCTTTTGGAGTGGGAGCCCCTGTGGCTGGCTTCTGGGCATGGAGCTCTCCTGGGTCAGAAACCCAGAAATCAGAAAGGCTGGAGATATTTGCAAGCTCCTGGGGCACTGAATCTGCTGGGCATAGCCTGTGGATGGCTGTTTACCTGTAGGTGGCAGTGGTGACAAGGGAATGCTGAAGGAAGGGGGGCGGAGAGGAGTGTGGCAGAAGCCCCCTTTGGGAAGCTGTGGTGATAATGAGACTAATAGCGATGCCCATGGTCTGTGGAGGGATGTAACTGTGTTACAGGCTCTGTCACATGCTTTATGCACATTATTTAGTTTACTCACAACTGTGTGAGAAAAGTGCTACCATTACCACATTTTACAGTGATAAGATTTGGAGAGGTCAAATTATTGTCCGGGAGTCACAGCAATTGGCAGAACAAAGACTCACCGAAGTCTGAGTTCAAACCCCTGCTCACATGCTCCGTGATGATGTCCCTTCTCCTGCTTCTGAGTCCAGAGGGAGAACTTGGGACATCTGGGAGCCTAGTTCTGATCTCATCAGACCACCCAGTTCCTATCACCCAGGGCTTTCAGAAGGGTCTCCAGTCATTATTTCACTTCTGAGGGGCCCTCATCAGCCTAAGGTTGGGTCCTCCTGAGGAAATGAAGCTATCCTGCCTTCCTGCAGCTTCAGGAGCCAAGAGTGTCCTCCTGGCTCGTTAAGCCAGTGAGATCGGAAGAAGCTCTCCGTGTAGCATTAAAATGGCCTGAAAGCTCAGTCATGCGCAGATCGCCCTGACGTGTCAGAGCCTTCAGAAGGCATCACCAGGGGGTGGCACCAGAGGAGGCTCTTCAGGAGACGTGGGATGGCGGCTAGCATGGGCAGTCGGCTGGAGTGAAGGCTTTCCGACCAGAGAAGTCTCAGGTGATTCCTCAGGGCTGGGGGCAGAGATCCAAGAGCCGAGGGCCTGGATCCTGATGTGGCTCCTGCTTCCCCCCCACCAGGTACCCTACTTCCTGTGGGACGAGGGCTCAGAAGAGTCTTCTCTTTGGCTTTGTTCGCTCTCACAGTGTATGGTTTTGTTTAAGCCCAAGGACGCCCACTTTCACCAAGGCTATTTAACACAGCACTGGAAGTTCCAGCCAGAGCAATTAGGGAGGAAAAAGAAACAAAAGGCATCCAGATGGGAAGGGAAGAAATAACATTATCCTTGTTTGCAGATGGCACGATCTTATATGTAGAAAACCCTGAAGATTTCATGAAAAATATTTTGAAATTAATAAACAGATTTAGCAAAGTTACAGTATGCAAAATCAACACTCAAAAATCAGCTGTTTCTATACACTAACAATGGACAATCTGAAAAGGGAGTTAAAACTATTTCATTTACAATAGCATCAAAAATAATAAAATCCCTAGGAACTAACCAAGGAGGCAAAAGACTTGTACATTGAAAATGACAAAACATTACTGAAAGAAATTAAAGGAGGCATAAATAAATGGAAACACATCCCATATTCATGGATTGGAAGACTTAACATATTTTTAAATGACAGTACTAACCAAAGTGATCTGCAGATTTAATGCAGTCCCAGTCAAAATCCATTATTTTTTGCAGAAATAGAAAAATGCATCCTAAAGTTCATATGGAATCTCAAGGGACTCCAAATAGCCAAAACAACCTTGAAAAAGAAGGACAAAGTTGGAGGACTCACACTTCCTGATTTCAAAACTTAAACTAATCAAAACAGTGTTATCCTGGCATAAGGACAGACATAGACCAATGAAATAAAATAGAGAGCCCAGAAATAAACCCTCCCAAATATGGTCAATTGATTTTTGGCAAGGGTGTGAAGACCTCTTTCAGTGGGGGGAAACAACAGTCTTTTCAACAAATGGCACTGGAAAAACTGGATCTCCACATGTAGAAGAATTGGCCTCTTACCTTCTACCATATAGAAAGTTAATTCAAAATAGACCAAAGACCTAAACATAAGAGCTAAAACTATAAAAGTCTTAGAAGAAAACCTGGAAAAAGCTTCATGACATTGGATTCTGCAATGACTTCTTGAATATGTTACCAAAAACATAGGGCAACAAAAGAAAAATATAAATTTGACTTAATCAAAATTAGAAACCATTGTGCATCAAAGAACATTAAGAGTGAAAAGGCAACAGAATGGGAGAAAATATTTGCAAAGATGTATCTGATAAAGGATTAGTATCCAAGATATGTAAGGAACTACAACTCAACAACAGTAAAACCCACCCAGTTCAGAAAGGGCCTGGAACAGACGTTGATCCAAAGAAGATATACAAGTGGCCAATGAACACATGACGAGATACTCAACATCACTAAGTCATGAGGAAAAAAGAAGAGAAAATATATATAGGCCAACATACTCTCAGAATGGGCAGTGCTCTGGAAGGTGAATCAGAGATCATTCAGGCGTATTACTTCATTTGACAGGAAACCTAATGCCCAGGAAGAAAGGGGATAAATAGTCCAAGAGCTTCAGACCAACAGTGGCAGAGCCAGGACTGGAACCAGGTTCACTTGACTCCCATCCTCCTCTGGGCTACGTGTGGGCAGGGACCAGGTCTCTCTTGCCTTCCACCGTGTTCTCGGTGTCCAGCACTTGGGAACTGTGCAGTCCCTTTGTGTCAGCTGGATGACCAGGTTGCATTCCTTCCCGAATTAGGGTTCCCCATTGGGCTCCTGCCCCGGAGGTTCTGACTGGAAGGTATGGGATGGGACCCAGGCAGGAATATTTTTTAAAAGCTTCCTGGTGATTGTAAACTGTAGCCAAGGCTGGGAAGTACTGTCCTACATCATGCCCTACCCTGGTGCTCTCTCTAGCTGGGGAGTGAGAGACAGGGCTTAGTAGCTTCCTCTGGGACTTCACACAGTCTCTGGCTGTTTCTTCTTGGCTTGCCTTGTTGTCCTCTGCTTAAAGAGACGTGTGTTTGTCATCCTGTGTGTGTGGAGTGCCATTAATTTTCCTCCCCAGTTCCTTGGCACAGGGCTCAGGTATCTGCCCACAGTGCTGTGGTTGTCTTCTATTCCAGCTCAGGCTGGGCTGTGTTTGTCATGAGCAACAGTGTCCCTGCCTCTGCCATTACACTGACCTCTTGAGGCAGGTCTTAAAAACCATCTCCCTCTCTAGCTTCAAGGACGGGGCTTGGCTTGCCTCAGGCTCTGCCAATCTTTAGTGAATGGCATGGAGACCATGGGGTTTAATTTGCCCTCCAGTTGCAGAGAAGGCTGCCTCCCAGTGGTCTGCCGGCTGGACACCTTCTTCTGGCCTGGTTGTCGTCTTCCTTTTAAGAGGGGTGAGGGACAGTGGGGACAGCTGCCAGAAAAAAAAAGGATGTTCTATAAAGTAGGGCTGAGTTTTTGGAATTCCTTCTCTCGCCTTTCCAGTGGAAGTGGAGCGGCTGCAATTACATTCACAAAGCCCGCGAGGAGCCTGAAGCGATAGGCAGTGATGGGTCTGTGCGGAATGTCAAGGTGGATCCTCCTCTCCACCTGACTGGTGTGTGCCCACCTGCCCCACTAGCACAGAGTGATCCAGAAGGCTCATCTCATGCTACTGGCGAATACAATCCGATGAGACTGCTGTCTGACCAAAGCCCCTTTTCTTCTTTCTCCATCCCTGGTGCAAAGCAACCCTGAAGGCTGTTCCCTGGGCAGCACCTCTGGCTCTTACCCACACTATTGGTTGTTGGGGAGGTAGATAATGGGGTTTTTTTCCCTCTATTCTCACCAAAAGGAATGTTGCTGAATGCAAAATGCTAAAACCAGCCTTCTTTTGCCTTCTGGTGTTGGCTGCTTCTGAAGCCACTATATTTAACATCAAAGTGTAAAAAGCAGCAGTCAAGAAATCAAGCCACTGGGCTGTGATGCACCTCCCTGCAGCACTGCCTTGAATCTCAGGCTGCAAGGGAGAGGCAAAGGGTACAGCAGAGAGCTCTCTCGTTGCTGCCAGGGTCGAGGCTTCGGAGTATTCTGGCCCCCAGATTACACCAGGATGGAGGCAGCCTTTTTTGAATGGGGAAAATGCCATGGCAACAGCATCAGGATGACATATTCTTTTGCACTGAGTTTAATGGGAGCTCTGCTCTCCCCAGTCCATCCCAACCCAGCCCTGGCCAGCCCAGCCCTGCTGTGAACAGCCCTGCCATGCCCAGACGGGCCCAGCCCTGTCCAGCACAGCCCAGGCCTGTCCAGCTCTGCCCAGCTGTGCCCTGTCCAGCCCAGACCTACTCAGTCCTGCAACTGCCCAGCTCTGCCCGGCCCTACTCAACCCAGCCCTGCCCAGTCCTGCCCTGCCCTGCCTTGCCCATCTCTGCCCAGTCCTGCCCTGCCCTGCCCTGCCCTGCCTATCCGCTCTGCCCTGCCTGGCCCCTGGCCATTACCATATCACTAGAGACTTCTGACAGGTCAGCCCTTTACAGCCAGGATCACTGGCGTGTTGATCTTCATCCATCCCGAGGGCTGGCTCGTGGGAATGACTCGCCCCGTTGCTCCCTGGAGCATTTGTTTCTGCTGTTTCACCAGATTTATCCTAGATTCTGACAGCAGAAGAAATGAGATTAAACTTTGCTTACTCTGGCCTGGGGACAGGACAGAGTGTGGGACTCCACGTTGATTGTCCAGGGTTCCAGGGGCAATCAGATACAACTTTGTTCCCATTGCTGAGAATTCCTTTATAAGGAGAGAGAAATCAGAGCCGACTTGAGCTTCTTTGTCAGCCTTCTTCCCTCGTCTGTCTCAGTGGAGTCAAACTCCCACAGTTGTATTTATGTGGCATTTCCAGCAAAATGAAAAGAAAGAAGCATGCTTTTGGGTTGGTTCTTTATAATCAAAACAAGTATCTATCTTTTACCTTGAAAACCCAGAATCCGAGTAATGGAATAGAATGGGCTACCCTGAGGATAAGTTATTATGCCTTTGAACCCCTTCCTGATATTATTAGAGGAAGGGAGAGGGTGAGTTTAAGGTTAATGGATTCTGCTGCTAAACCAAACTTGGAAATAAGGTTTCATTGATTTAATATTTCCTCTATTAAGCCTCCCAAGGCAGGGTCCCTGTGGCCCTACCAAGTGCAATCACAGTACTTTCTTCCTCACGAGAGTCTGTGCCACAGCCCCTGTGTGAGGGGGACAGACCACCAGTGCAGGATGGCCCCGTGGTCTGGCTCAGAAGGGTCACAAGCCCAGGCCCTCAGGCTGAGCGGGTTCATTAGGATCGGCCTCCTTTGGGGGAGGCTGCTGGGTTTGTGGCTACAGACACTCCCCTGCTGCATATGACCCAAAGAGGGAGTGGAAACCAGGCAGGGGAGGGCTGTTCAGACCCAGAGAGGGTCAGTGCGGTGGGGAGAGCAGTCAGCTGGAGGCGGGGATCATTTCCTCCACATGCTTACTGACTCAGGAACCTTGCTGAGGCCTCTCTGGTCTCCAGGTAAAGCCCTGTGCCTCGGGAGGGGAGCGCTCTGCTGTCCCCGTGGGTGATGCTGCCCGTGCCACCTCTCAGTCCGTCTTTGGTCTAAACCCACGGTGCTGTGGGCAATCCCTCCTGGGTGCCTACCTTTACCCCTGGTCGCTCCCGGTCCCTGTGCCGCTTACTGGCTTCACGACCTCGTGGCCTCTCTTCCACCTGCTGCAGTGGCAGGAGCAGCGCCTCCAGGCCTGTGTGGCTCTGAATAGTCTGCCGCGGGTTCTCCTCCCTTCCTTCCCTTTCCACTCAGTTTCCTCTGTTTGCAGGCAGACAGCAAACGCTGCCTCTGGCCCTGCCAGACTGGCACCGTCTGTGGACTTTGGTTAAGGGCTCCCTAAGCCTCGGGCTTTCCCAGCACGTCGCCCAGTCTGCTGCATGCAGAGTGTTCCTGAGGTGGATTTGCACCAGCGGTCAAGATCTTTAGGTGTCAAAGGGAATGAATAAAGTAGGTGAAAAAGTTGGGCATCTTTCTTGGTAAAAATTAAAGCAGCGAGGCTTTTTAATGCAGACTGAAGGCTGCTGCATAAATGTTTTGAGCAATGGCTGTATTTTTGGAGTGTGTTGTCACTGCTTGTAAGTACAGCCTTTGTTTGGATGTGTGAGTTCTAGTATGTTCTATAAAAAACAAGTGTCACTTCTCCATAGCTGCACCCAGTAAAACAAGGACTCTTCCAGCCTATACAGAGTCAGTCTGCTTTATTACTTGGTATCAGCAGAAGTGTGGGTCGTATGAAGCAGTTGTTAAAATGGAGGTGATGTTACCAGTCTCCTGAATCATACAGTGAACATGGGGCAGGTTCAGAATTTGTCCAAGGCATCGACTTCAGATCTGAACTGCAGCTCTGCTAGCAGGTGGGGCGGCCTCTTGCAAATGCCTGGGCATTAGAGACAGACAGACCTGAGATCAGATATCATTCCCCTAAGTCAGTTATGTGATCCTGGCCAAGTGCCCAACTTTTCTGAGCCTCCTTCCCTTCTTTTTAAATGAGGGAGGGAATAATGCTTACAGTAGGGGTCTTTTTTTGTTTTGTGTTTAAATTTTTAGTTGTGTTAAAACACATGTAACAGGAAGTTTGCCATCTTCACCATTTTTTAGGTGTGGAGTGCTTTCACATTACTGGGCGGCCAATCTCTAGAACGTTTTTGTTTTGCACAGCCCGGACCCAGATCTCGCACTGGGTGTTCTCTAGGGGAAGCGGCTTCCCTAGAGCTGCTCTGTTGGCTCAGCCCACCTGCTGGGAGGAGCATGTGGGGGTTCTGGTCCCTTCCTGTTTTCTGCCAGGACCCCCTCTTCCAGGAGGACCGTAAATCCGTTTTCTCTCTGACTTTACAGAAAAGGCAACAGACGGCTCCCTGCAAAGCGAGGACTGGACGTTGAACATGGAGATCTGTGACATCATCAATGAGACGGAGGAAGGGTATGTGCCTCCCCGCCGCCGCCCCTGTGAAGCCTGTCAGCTCCTGGCTGCCCCTCAGAGCCTGGCGGGGCTCAGGGTGTTGGGTGGTTCACTCCTCATTTTCTTCGTGCTCTTTTGCTTTGGCATTTAATAAGCCGGCACTCTTAAATTATCTTCCCTCTTCCCGGCCACCCTCCTTCCCCATGGCAGTGCTTGAGTTAGAGTAGCAGCGACCTCTTTGAATAACCTGCTTTTAATCACAAGTGAAGGTGAAGTTGCTTGGTTACTTGGTCTCCAGGGGTCCTTAGTCTCTGTAGCCTCAGTCGCCTCCTCCAGCCCCTCCTTCCCGGCCTCTGCCTCTCCCTCCCAGGCGTGGGGCTGTCTCTGCCTGCTTTGCTGGGCTGGAACCCCTGGAATCGAAGAGCCCGGAGGCCAGGAGTGAGACTCTGCAGGTGAGGCCCTGAGCTGCCAGCCTTTCTGACGTGGGAACGCGACCCGTCCCCTCACCTTCCTGCACCACCAGGCCTGTTCTCGTCTTGTTCCCTACACGTCCTCCTCGGCTACCTCACAACTACACTCTACTTATATTTCTTCTGAGTTCGTCTGCATTTGGCCCTCCATCCACACCACACACATGGGGTTTACGGCAGCCACGCCATCTCTACCGTCCCCAGCAGGTGGTGAGGAGAGCCTGGATACAGGCTTGCTTCTTGGCCCTGTCACTTCCAGCCTTCCTCCACAAACGGGGCCAGCCTCTCAAGGCTGGTCCTGCCTCCATTCAACAAATACAGAATGACCATGCTGTACTGGTCCTAGTATAAGTATCAGGACATAGCATTGAGGACAGACAGACAGCCTCGCCTCCAGGAACTGACCGTCCAAAATGGGGAGGCTGGCCATAAACAAGCTGGGCCACGTTACATGGTCAGCTGGTAACAAGACTGCTAAGAGATGAAGCTGGGGAAGGAGAAGGCTCGGAGTGAGGGATTTTAAGTGGGCTACTCAAGGAAAGCCTCACTGAGAGAGCCATGAGCAAAGACTTGAGAAGACGGGGGTGGGGGGGGGTGAGCTTGAACGTTTTCCCGGGAAGAACTTCCCAGGCAGAGGGAGGGGCTGGGACAGAGGGCGTCTGGTGTGCCTCAGGCATGGCGAGGAGGCTAGTGGGGCCAGAGCAGAGGGGGTGGGGAGGGTGGCCTTGGCAGATGAGGGCAGAGGTGCTGGGACCCAGGAGCGCAGGCCCATGCGGACTCTGGCTTTGCCTCTGGGTGAGAGGGGCATTCCTCGGGGGATTTGAGCAGCAAAGGGGCCTGGTCCAAGGTTCACTTCAAAGAGACCGCTCTGGCTTCTGTGCCCAGAATGTCCTGGCTGGGGCAGGCCCCGGGAGGAAGCAGGGAGGTCAGTCAGGAGGCCATCACAGTAGCCCTGGTGTGAGAGGGTGGTGGCTTTGACCAGGGTGATGGGAGAGGAAGGAATAAAAGTGGTCAGGTTCTGAATATATTTAGAAGGTAGAGCGGATGGAATTTGCCTGTGCGGGTGTGAGAGAAGAGAAAGGTCAAGGATAACTCCAGGGTCTGGGTCCTGAACAGCCATGGGGTGGAGCAGACAGGTGTGCAGAGCTCAGCTCAGCTTGAACCCTTCAGATCTCAGCTGCTGACTGGATCCTGCTGCCATGGTGTCTGGGGTGAGGGGCAGTGGCCTGCCCTGGAGATGTAAGTCCAGGCATCTTCGGGGAAAGATGGCATGTTTCTGCCATCTAAATGTAGGTCATCGGCACGGTGTCGGCACATGGACGTGTCACGCAGTTGTTGAGGACCATGCATTCACGGTGCCGTAGTCACTGGGCTCCCACTGGCCATCTTCCTTCAGGCCCAATGAGGCTCCTGTGTCCTCACCTTCCCTGCTCGTTCACTCCTTTATCCAGTTGTCTAGCCACGTCTATGGACCCTGCAGAGCCGCTGGTTCCAGGACACCACGGTGAGAGCATCGGCTGCTTTGCGGCGCTCACCAGGCAGGGTGGGGCGGGCTGTGGCCTGGCGTGTGCCATTGCAGCAGGCTCAGGGAAAGGCTATGGGATGCCTCCTGGAGGAGCAGGCTTTGGGCTGGGCCTCCAGGATGGCAGGAGGAGACGTGTGCCCGTGGGTAAGGGTGGCGTGAAAAGGTAGTTTGTTGGGGACACAGCATCTGGGTGAGCGGGGAAGAAGTTGGGAGGGGGGTGGAGGTGCGGATGGAGACTGGGAAGGCGGCGTGGTCAGGCTGGGAAGAGCCTCTTCCTTGTCATCCTCTCCTGGGGGCCTGACCCTCCAGGCAGCCCATCCATTCCTCCTCCCAGGCACTCTCCAAGCTGCAGGCAGAGGGTCTCTGAGCAACTCAAGACTCTCTGTGCTTCCCCCCTGCTACCGAGCCTTCTCTCAGGGTAACAGTCTGACCATCAGGGGCCCTGCGTGCTAGCTGGGCCTGCAGCTGCTCCCCTGGAGCGGCTCCCTTATCTTCCTGCTCAGCCCCACAGAGCTTTCAATTCCTTGAGTTTTCCACCTTCCCGTACCCAGTTTGCCCACAAATGGGGGGACAGACACATGGGTGCTGGAATGGAGCTTCTCCATTCCAAAGGGCTGACACCTCCTCCCAAGAGAGGCAGGCCAGCTTCCTTTCCAGTTCTCAACTCACTGTCCTCCTGAAGTGAGCTCGCTCCTGTTCCTGCAGGCTTTTCTGGGGCTTTTCTGTTCTTACCTCTGCTGTGAGGTGACTGTTAAAATCTCATCGTAACTGGGAGAAAAACTCCACAAATTCGGCTACTGGTCAGGTAGCTCCTTCCCGCTTCAGGGTTTCAGTCCTGGAGGTCCTGTTTCCTCACACCTCTCCCTTTCACCAATTAGTTCTGTCTGTAACTGGATCTTAATTTGAATCTCATCTCTCTGACACCCCTCTCTGCTAACTGTGACAAGTCCTCCGTTGTGTGATTTCATAATACCCTGTATTTTCCTACACTCATCACCATTTAAGCTGACGTATTTGTGTGAAGTTAGAATGTCTGTCTCCTCCCCAATCCCCTCAATTGTGAGCTCCATGAGGGCAGGAATTGTGTTTCATTTACTGCTGTACCCCAACACCTAGCATAGTGTCCACATAATTGGCTCTTGACAAGCATTTGTTAAATAAGTGAACAAATGAATGAAGTCCCTAAGGAACTCAGTCTGAGAGGGAGGCAGACATGTGAACATAAGCCTAACACAGCATGACCAGAGAAGCTGCATGTAGTGGCTGAGACACACTGGAGCATGGCAGACACCCGAGATACCAGAGCCCCTCTGGCCTTGGGGCTGTCAGCAGCAAGGCTTCTGGGGTGAGGTGACACCCAGGTGGAGTCTTGCCGCATCCGAGGACCTCAGCCAGGTCAGCTGGGTGGATGGCGGGAAAGGAAGGTGGAACCCAGGCTGGAGGGCAGTGTGTGCAACTTGTCCATAGGCAGGGGAGTGCAGTGGGCGCAGGGGCCTGGAGCCACCCTGGCCTGGGATCCTAGGTCTGTATCCCTCACTGTGTGTCCCTGTGTCTTGGCTTCCTCGTTTATAAAATGTGGGAACCAACAGTACCTATCTCACAGGATGGTGGTAAGAATAAAGGAGTAAATACACACGGACTGTCTGGGTGTGTGTTTCCCCATATCCATGCTATTTATGTGCATCCATCCTCTACAGTCTTTCTCCATTAAAGATGTCCCACTGCCCATGAGTGCCTTCACCACTCTCATTCGTAGTGCCATCTGGCTGGTCCTTGGGGATGCTCCTGCTGCCCTCGCCATGTCTGCCACTCTCTGAGCACTTGCCATATTGCCAGGCTCCTGGGCCGAGCCCTGGATTGCACCAGCTCGTGCAGCCACCCTCTCCCCTACAGCCCTGTAAGGCAGGGACAGCCCATTTTAATGTTGAGAAAGCATTAAAGGCCCAGAGTGGTTCGGTCATTTGCTGGAGGTCTCACAGCACAGCTAGGAAGGGCAGATGTGGGACATAAGCCCAGCTGACCTGGCTCCAGCCACCGAAGCTCTGCTGGCACTTCTTTTATTTATCCAGAGCTTCACTACTGGGAGGCTTTGGTCCTGGTGGATGCAGTTTTGGTGAGCAGCCCCATGGGGCCCCTCCCCGGGCTTTCCCTATGTCCAAGCCTGAGGTCACCTCCAGCCTCAGGTCTGGCATAGAAGTCTGTCAGGCCCCAAGTTCTTGGTCAGTAGCCAGGAGTGCCTGGCTGAATGGCCTACCTGGGAATGTTTTAGAGCCTGTTTGCCAGGCCTCACCCGGAACTGCCCTATCAGGGGACAGGCGGATGGATTTTGTCCGTGCTCCCCAGGAATCTGCTGGGCAGCTCTGGTGAGGATCCACGGACCCGGATCATGTTCATGACCATCTCTGGACCTTCGCTAGCTCACTGAATCTCGTGACCCAGCCTCTAGGCTGGGGGAAGCAAGGAGCAGTGCAGGACGACAGCAGAGAGACGCAGAGGGAGGGAGAGGAGGTGTGCGAGGTGGTGGCGGGGTGGGGCGGGGCAGCCGTGTTCTCCTGGTGGGATGAGGAGAGCGCGTCTCCGAAGAAGCAGTTCGGGAGCCGAAGGGCAAGATGAGTTCAGTGCCCCTGGACAGAAGGGCTGACATGGCTGGGGTTGAGGCGACTTTGGGGAGGCTGAAGTGACCCCGAGGCCATATCCTGAGGCCCCAAACTGCCAGGGTGTTGGGGAATCTCGCGCCTGCCGCTCCATCCTGCCCCTTCTTCCTGCTCCATCTTGGCTCTTGACGCTTCTTTCTTCTTCCTCCCTGTTTCCAGCTCCATGCTGTCTAACCTGCTGCTTCTTGAAACTTTGCAGTTCTTCTGACATGACTTTGATCTTCCTCTGAAGCGTCTCCCCTGGGGAGAGAGATAAATAGTTGCTTTTGTGTTCACCCAGTCGCTCTCAGGCAGTACTTCCTGAGGATGAATTTTCATTTTAGCTCTAAGCTAGGAGACTGCGGACTCTGATTCCTCACCACCGCCATCACCCCCACGCCAGGGAGCTCTGAGTGTGCCAGGCTCTGGGAGCTGTAAGTGATGGCAGCCCTCGGAGGCTGTTCCCGTTTTTCTGCTCCGTGAAGTTCAAGAGGAGAGGGATGAGACTGGACTGAGAGGGTGGCAGCTGTGGGTCAGGGCCAGCTGTGGCTTGGCAGAGCCTGTGAGAGGGGAATCCAGTCCACGCTCCTGGCCAGCAGCCGCTCATCTTCACCAGCTCGAGTCCACACACAGTCCTCAAAGCCGAGAGCTTGTCAAGTCCCATCTTTGCGGAAATCAGCATCCCTGTTTGGAAACTGCAGCCATCCTGCCGACACACTTGGCAGGGGCCTGTTCCCCAGAGAGCCTCGTCACATCAGCCCTCACAGTCAGGAGCCAGGAATTCCTGCAAGCTGCCATGTTTCAAGTTGGGAATGGGAAATAGGTGACTCAGGGTATTTTTTAATTTCTTCTAGAAGCTTCACCTTGCTACTGTGTACTTCTAAGTTGGGCTGATTAGCAGAGCTTCTAGCACCCCCACCCCCACTTCCTTACCCCCATTTGAAAGGATTTTTTGTTTGGTAAATAGATCATAAATATTTCAGAGCTGAAGCAACATGAGGTCCCTGATTTACAAACCTTCAGCTTTGGAAAGACCCAGATATTTTGACATGTTGATCAGTAGAAGGCTGGATCCCACTTGTGACAGCAGAGGGCAGGCCTGCAGGGAGACTGGGGGCTCCCCAGAAGTCAGATGATGGGGTACTGGGGCAGGTTTTATGTCACAGGTAGCTCTTAGTCCCACAGCTTTGGTGAACCCTGGTTTAGAATAAACTAACATGCTAGACACCAGGCCTGCTCCTGATAGGTGCTCTCAGAGGGCTGGCAGGGGAGCCCTAACTCCCAGCTCTAACAGCAGGTAAGGAAGAATGTGGGCCAGGTTATGAAAGAGCTTTTGAACATGGCCCATTTGTAAACTGGGGACTGCCTATAATTCTGCCAGATTCTCTCTGGGAATCTATATCTGATCCATTACCTAAAAACACACAATTTCTCGGGTTTTGAGGAGACTTAAGACTTACTTAAAAGTTTTCTCAGGAAAAAAAGCGTTCCATGGGCCCTGGGAGGAGTCAAGCATCTAGGCCTCAGCAAGGACCTGGCTATCCTTTCTTCTGTGTCTCTCCCTGGTTTCTTTTAGTGCACCCACACACCAGTGGGTTAGTTATTGTCTTGAATACATAATGCATGTGGTACAAAATTCAAAAGGGCTGCAAAGAGGCAGTTTAGTGAGAAACCTTCCTGCCTGCTTTGTCACCCATCACCTCCCAGGAGCAGCCACAGTTGCCGGCTTCTTGTGGCCCCTTCCAGAGAGTCTCTTCCTGTGCCAGCACGTGCTCTATTGATATGTTTGCTGCCCTGTTATAGCTCACATAGTAGCATAGCCCTGCTCTGCTCTGCAGGGGACTCTTTTCACATATCTTTGAGTTTGGTCCATATTGGTGCGTAAGGGGTGTCCATTCTTTTTTGCAGCTGCACAGTATTCCACAGTGGATAAACATGATTTAATTTAATCTGTTTCATATTGATGGGCATTTAGCTGTTTCTAGTCTTTTAACATTTGCAAATGTGCTATAGCTAATTCCCATATATATGTGTTAGTTCACACAAATGGGAGTGGATCTGTAGGATAGTACCCCAGTGGAATATGCAAGGATCTTAATTTCCCTTTCTCCTTTTCTCCAGGCCAAAGGATGCCATTCGAGCCCTGAAGAAGCGGCTCAATGGGAACAGGAACTACAGAGAAGTCATGCTGGCATTAACAGTGAGTGCTGTCCCCTAGGCATGGGACAACATATGGGAAACCCCTGCTCCCAGCCTAGCCCTGCTCACAGGGCCTCCCTCTGCCCACTCAGCACAGCCTCCTGGAACCATGGCCAGTAATGGTTCAGTGTGTGTGCCCCTGAAGTGCCGCAGAGCCTTCTTGTAGTGTCCTTGGGCTTTCCTACCCTCCTCTGAAATGGGGGTGAGCTGCAATCTGGTGTATGCCAGCAGAAGATGGGGCATGGGCTGCACTGACTGGCCCAGAAGCCCAGAGCAGAGAAGCCACAGGCCTGGTGTGGGTGTTCTGTCTGCCTGCAGCCAGCTGTGAGACATCTGGGCTAGCTGCTTCTCTAGGCATCAGTGTCCTCTTTATATAAACATGCTAACCTCCCAGAATACCTGCCCAGGATTGTGCTGAGCTTTTCAGATGTTAATGAAAATGCTTTCAGTAACCCTGCAAAGTCAGTTTCATCATCCCTTTCCCAAGGATGAAGAAACAGGCTCAGAGACATCTAGGGGTTTGTCCTGACTTCTCAGCTAGTGAGGCTCCCAGCTGTGGGCTATGGGGTAAAAACTGACCATCACTGTAGAGGTTCTGGAAAAGGTCAGCCAAGTGACTCCTTTCAGGAAGGAACAGACCAGATTTTTGCCCTTCCTTAAAATGTCAGAAAACTAAAAGGGACAATTTCAGGTGTTATTTCTGTCTTGAAAGCTAACAGTGTTTCAGATGTGACAAAATCTGGGCCGCAGTGAATTCTTATAATGGAAACTAATGGGTCCGCACATGGGCTCCTCTGTAGGTTTGAATAGTTTGTTATTCATCCAAAACAGCTATAACATGTTTCCTTTTAAAGCAGTGGAACTGTTCGGATTTTTTGCCCAAGTGAAAACCCAAGACTTAGGAGAGTTCTCTCTGCCAGGGAACTTGTATTTGAAGGACAAGGGAGAAGAAAACCAGCTGAGAAATAGGGAGTTGAAAGCTTTTTTTCCTCAGAATTTGAGCCCTGGTATTACCTAAACCCAGAGTGGTGCCCAAAATGAATTCTTTTCAGAAACTAAAATCACCAGGAATGAACTCTGGTGTATCAGGACATTTTCCTGGGATCTGAAATGTATCCCTTTACATGCTCAACTTCATGGTAACCATACTGGATGGAAATTTTTCTAAGTGGTCTCCGCCTTTACTTCTTTCCTATAGCATGATGAGCATCTTTTAACCCTTCCTGAGGGTTAGGTCTTTTTGTATTATTATTATTTTCCCCAAGCTTTATTGAGATATTGTTGACATATGACATATGTGAGTTTAAGGTGTATAATATGATTATTTCAAACATGATATATATTGCAAAATCATTACCACAAGAAGGTTAACACCTTTATCCCCTCACATAATTACCTTTTTTTGTGGTGTGGGTGGTAATAGTATTTAAGCTCTACTTTCTTAACAACTTTCAAGTATGTACAGACTATTGTTAATTATTATCACTGTGTGTATGTTAAATCCCCAGAACTTACAGCTGGGAGTCTGTACCCTTTGGCTAACATCTCTCCTTCCCTCCCATCCTCTGGCCAGCACTCTGTCTGTCTTTCTGTGAGTTCAGCTCTTTGAGATTGTGCATGTAAGTGAGAACATGCAGTACTTGTCTTTCTGTATTGGACTTATTTCACTTAACATTTCAACGGCCAAGCATGTTATCACAAAAGATAAGATTCTTCCTTTTTATGGCTGAATAATATTCCACATGTATATTTTTCTTTCTCCACTCATCCATCAAAGGACACTTAGGTTTTTTCCATGTCTTGGCTATTGTGAATAATGCTGCAATGAACATGGGGATGCACATATCTTTTTTTATTTTGGTATCATTAATATACACGTACATGAGCAACACTGTGGTTACTAGATTCCCCCCATTATCAAGTCCCCCCCACCAACCCCATTACACTCACTGTCCATCAGCATAGTGAGATGCTATAGAGTCACTACTTGTCTTCTCTGTTTTATACTTCCTTCCCCGTGTCCCCCCGACCCGATATTATACATGTGAATCGTAATGACCCTTTATCCCCCTTATCCCTCCCTTCCCACCTATCCTCCCCAGTCCCTTTCCCTTTGATAACTGTTAGCCCATTGTTGGGTTCTGTGATTCTGCTGCTGTTGTGTTCCTTCAGTTTTTGCTTTATTCTTATACTCCATATATGAGTGAAATCATTTGATACTTGTCTTTCTCCACCTGGATTATTTCACTGAGCATAATACCCTCTAGCTCCATCCATGTTGTTGCAAATGGTAGGATTTGTTTTCTTCTTATGGCTGAATAATATTCCATTGTGTATATGTACGACTTCTTCTTTATCCATTCATCTACTGATGGACACTTAGGTTGCTTCCATTTCTTGGCTATTGTAAATAGTGCTGCGATAAACATAGGGGTGCATATGTCTTTTTCAAACTGGGCTGCTGCATTCTTAGGGTAAATTCCTAGCAGTGGAATTCCTGGGTCAAATGGTATTTCTGTTTTGAGATTTTGAGGAACCTCCATACTGCTTTCCACAATGGTTAAACTAATTTTCATTCCTACCAGCAGTGTAGGAGGGTTCCCTGTTCTTCACATCCTCGCCAACATTTGTTGTTATTTGTCTTTTGGTTGGTTGGTGGCCATTCTAACTGGTGTGAGGTGCTATCTCATTGCGGTTTTAATTTGCATTTCTCTGATGTTAGCAATGTGGAGCATCTTTTCATATGCCTGTTGGCCATCTAAATTTCTTCTTTGGAGAAGTGTCTGTTCAGCCCCTCTGCCCATTTTTTAATTGAATTATTTGCTTTTTCTTTGTTGAGGTGCATGAGCTCTTCGTATATTTTGAATGTCAACCCCTTATCGGATATGTCATTTACAAATATATTCTCCCATACTGTAGAATGCCTTTTTGTTGTAATGATGGTGTCCTTTGCTGTACAGAAGCCTTTTAGGTTGATATAGTCCCACTTGTTCATTTTTGCTTTTGTTTCCGTTGTGGAAATATATTCATGAAGAAGTTGTTCATTTTTATATTCAAGAGAGTTTTACCTATGTCTTTTTCTAAGAGTTTTATGGTTTCATGACTTACATTCAGGTTTGATCAAAATGGACTTTGATCCATTTTGAGTTTACTTTTTTGTATGGAGTTAGACAGTAATCCAGTTTCATTCTCTTACATGTAGCTGTCCAGTTTTGCCAACATCAGCTGTTGAAGAGGCTGTCATTTCCCCACTATATATCCATGGCTCCTTTATCATATATTAATTGACCATATATGCTTGGGTTAACATCTGGACTTGCTATTCTGTTCCACTGGTCTTGGGTCTGTTCTTCTGCCAGTACCAAATTGTCTTGATTACTGTGGCTTTGTAGTAGAGCTTGAAGTTTGGAAGGGAGATCCCCCCAGCTTTATTCTTCCTTCTCAGGATTGCTTTGGCTATTCAGGGTTTTTTGTGGTTCCATATGAATTTTTAGAACTATTTGTTACAGTTCACTGAAGTATGCTGTCAGTATTTTGATAGGAATTGCATTGAATTTGTAGATTGCTTTAGGCAGGATTGCCATTTTGACAATATTAATTCTTCCTAGCCAAGAGCATGGGATGAATTTCCATATATTAGTGTCCTTTTTAATTTCTCTTAAGAGTGTCTTGTAGTTTTCAGGGTATAGGTCTTTCACTTCCTTGGTTAGGTTTATTCCTAGGTATTTTATTCTTTTTAATGCAGTTGTGAGTGGAATTGTTTTCCTGATTTCTCTTTCTGCTAGTTCATTGTTAGTGTATAGGAATGCCACAGATTTCTGCGTATTAATTTTGTATCCCACAACTTTGCTGAATTCTGATATTAGATGTAGTAGTTTTGGACTGGATCTTTAGGGTTTTTTATGTACAATATCATGTCATCTGCAAACAGGGACAGTTTAACTTCTTTCTTGCCAATCTGGATGCCTTTTATTTCTTTGTGTTGTCTGATTGCCGTGGCTAGGACTTCCAGTACTATGTTGAATAAAAGTGAGGAGAGTGGGCATCCTTTCTTCTTCCCGTTCTTAAAGGAAAAGCTTCCAACTTCTCACTGTTATGTATAATGTTGGCTGTGGATTTATCATATATGGCCTTTTTTATGTTGAGGTACTTGCCCTCTATACCCATTTTGTTGAGAGTTTTTATCGTGAATGGATGTTGAATTTTGTCAAATGCTTTTTCAGCATCTATGGAGATGAGCATGTGGTTTTTGTCCTTCATTTTGTTGATGTGGTAGATTATGTGGATGGATTTTCAAATGTTGTACCATCCTTGCATCCCTGGAATAAATCCTACTTGATCATGATGGATGATCCTTTTCATGTACTTTTGAATTCAGTTTGCTAATATTTTGTTGAATATTTTTGCATCTATGTTCATCAGGGATATTGGTCTGTAATTTTCTTTTTTTGTGGTGTCTTTGTCCAGTTTTGGTAATCGAATGATGCAGGCCTTATAGAATGAGTTTGGAAGTATTCCCTCTTCTTCTACTCCTTGGAAAACTTTAAGGAGGATGGGTATTAGGTCTTCACTAAATGTTTGATTAAATTCAGTGGTGAAATGAACTAGGACAAATAGTTCTAAAATTCATATGGAACCACAAAAGACCTTGAATAGCCAAAGCAGTCCTGAGAAGGAAGAATAAAGCAGGGGGGATTATGCTCTCTGACTTCAAGCTCTACTACAAAGCCACAGTAATCAAGACAATTTGGTACTGGCACAAGAACAGACCCACAGACCAGTGGAACAGAATAGAGAGCCCAGATATAAACCCAAGCATATATGGTCAATTAATATATGATAAAGGAGCCATGGACATACAATGAGGAAATGACAGCCTCTTCAACAGCCGGTGTTGGCAAAACTAGACAGCTATATGTAAGAGAATGAAACTGGATTACTGTCTAACCCATACACCAAAATAAACTCAAAATGGATCAAAGACCTGAATGTAAGTCATGAAACCATGAAACTCTTAGAAAAAAATATAGGCAAAAATCTCTTGGACATAAACATGAACAACTTCTTCATGAACATGTCTCCCCGGGCAAGGGAAACAAAAGCAAAAATGAACGAATGGAACTATATCAAACTAAAAAGCTTCTGTACAGCAAGGAATACCATCAGTAGAACAAAAAGACTTCCTATAGTATGGGAGAATATATTCATAAATGACATATCCAATAAGGGTTGACATCCAAATTATATAAAGAGCTCACGCACCTCAACAAACAAAAAGCAAATAAGCCAATTAAAAAATGGGCAGAGGAGCTGAACAGACACTTCTGCAAAGAAGAAATTCAGATGGCCAACAGGCACATGAAAAGATGCTCCACATCACTAGTCATCAGAGAAATGCAGATTAAAATCGCAATGAGATATCACCTCACACCAGTTAGGATGGCCGCCATCCAAAAGACAAAGAACAACAAATGTTGGCGAGTATGTGGAGAAAGGGGAAACCTCCTGCACTGTTGGTGGGAACGTAAATTAGTTCAACCATTGTGGAAAGCAGTATGGAGGTTCCTCAAAATCTCAAAACAGAAATACCATTTGACCCAGGAATTCCACTGCTAGGATTTACCCTAAGAATGCAGCAGCCCAGTTTGAAAAAGATATATACACCCCTAATGTTTATCGCAGCACTATTTAGAATAGCCAAGAAATGGAAGCAACCTAAGTGTCCATCAGTAGATGAATGGATAAAGAAGAAGTCGTACATATACACAATGGAATATTATTCAGCCATAAGAAGAAAACAAATCCTACCATTTGCAACAACATGGATGGAGCTAGAGGGTATTATGCTCAGTGAAATAAGCCAAGCTGAAAAAGACAAGTATCAAATGATTTCACTCATATGTGGAGTATAAGAACAAAGAAAAAACTGAAGGAACAAAACAGCAGCAGACTCACAGAACCCAAGAATGGACTAACAGTTGCCAAAGGGAAAGGAACTGAGGAGGATGGGTGGGAAGGAAGGGATAAGGTGGGGGAAGGGGCTGTTACAATTAGCACACATAATGTAGCGGGTGTGGGGTGGGGGGCTACGGGGAGGGCAGTATAGCATGGGGAGGACAAGTAGTGATTCTATAACATCCTTATATGCTGATGGACAATGACTGTGGTGGGGTGTGTGGTGGGGGCTTGGTAATGGGGGGAGTCTAGTAACCATAATGTTGCTCATGTAATTGTATATTATCAAAAAAAAAAATTTAGCGGTGAAGCCATCTGGTCTAGGCATTTTGTTCTTCGGTAGGTTTTTTGTTTGTTTGTTTGTTTTACAATTTATTTTGGTATCTTTAACCTACAATTACATGTGCACTATTATGGTGATTAAACTACCCCCTTCATCAGGTCCCCCCCACCAACCCTATTACAGTCACTGTCCATCAGCATAGTGAGATGCTTTAGAATCACTACTTGTCTTCTCTGAGTTGTACAGCCCTCCCCGTGCCCCCCCACCTTATGTCTGCTAATCGTAATGCCCCTTTTACCCTCTTATCCCTCCCTTCCAACCCTTCTTCCCCAGTCCCTTTCCCTTTGGTAACTATTAGTCCGTTCTTGGGTTCTGTGAGTCTGCTGCTGTTTTGTTCCTTCAGTTTTTTTCTTTGTTCTTATACTCCACATATGAGTGAAATCATTTGATACTTGTCTTTTTCGGCTTGGCTTATTTCACTGAGCATAATACCCTCTAACTCCATCCATGTTGTTGCAAATGGTAGAATTTGTTTTCTTCTTATGGCTGAGTAATATTCCATTGTGTATATGTACCACATCTTCTTAATCCACTCTTCTACTGATGGACACTTAGGTTGCTTCCATTTCTTGGCTATTGTAAATAGTGCTGCAATAAACATAGGGGTGCATCTGTCTTTTTGAAACTGGGCTGCTGCATTCTTGGGGTAAATTCCTAGCAGTGGGATTCCTGGGTCAAATGGTATTTCTATTTTGAGTTTTTTGAGGAACCTCCATACTGCTTTCCACAATGGTTGAACTAATTTGCATTCCCACCAGCAATGTAGGAGGGTTCCCCTCTCTCCACATCCTCGCTAACATTTGTTGTTGTTTGTGTTTTGGATGTTGGCCACCCTCACTGGTGTGAGGTGATATCTCATTGTGGTTTTAATCTGCATTTCTCTGATGATTAGCAATGTGGAGCATTTTTTCATGTGCCTGTTGGCCATCTGAATTTCTTCTTTAGAGAAGTGTCTATTCATGTCCTGTGCCCATTTCTTAATTGGGTTATTTGCTTTTTGTTTGTTAAGGTGTGTGAGTTCTTTATATATTTTGGATGTCAACCCCTTATCAGATACATCATTTATGAATATATTTTCCCATATTGTAGGATGTCTTTTTGTTCTACTGATGGTGTCCTTTGCTGTACAGAAGCTTTTCAACTTGATATAGTCCCATTTGTTCATTTTTGCTTTTGTTTCCCTTGCCTGGGGGGATATGTTCATGAAGAAGTCGCTCATGTTTATGTCCAAGAGATTTTTGCCTATGTTTTTTTCTAAGAGTTTTATGGTTTCATGACTTACATTCAGGTCTTTGATCCATTTTGAGTTTACTTTTGTGTATGGGGTTAGACAGTAGTCCAGTTTCATTCTCTTACAGGTAGCTGTCCAGTTTCTCCAACACCAGCTGCTGAAGAGGCTGTCATCTCCCCATTGTATATCCAAGCCTCCTTTATCAAATATTAATTGACTGTAGGTGTTTGGGTTAATGCTTGGATTTTCTATTCTGTTCCACTGGTCTGTGGGTCTGTTTTTGTGCCAGATTGTGCCAGACAACAAAATTGTCTTGATTACTGTGGCTTTGTAGTAGAGCTTGAAGTCAAGGAGCGTAATTCCCCGTTTTATTCCTCCTTCTCAGGATTGCTTTGGCTATTCGGGGTCTTTTCTGGTTCCATATGAATTTTAGAATTATTTGTTCCAGTTCATTTGTTCCAAACATCCTGTTGGTAGTTTGATAGGGATTGTGTTGAATCTGTAGATTGCTTTAGGTAGTATTGCCATTTTGACAATATTTATTCTTCCTAGCCAAGAGCATGGGATGCATTTCCATTTGTTAGTGTCTTCCTTAATTTCTCCTAGGAGTGTCTTGTAGTTTTCAGAGTACAAGTCTTTCACTTCCTTCGTTAGGTTTATTCCTAGGTATTTTATTCTTTTAGGTGCAATTGTGAATGGAATTGTTTTTCTGATTTCTCTTTCTGTTAGCTCATCATTAGTGTATAGGAAAGCAACAGATTTCTGTGTGTTAATTTTATATCCTGCAACTTTGCTGAATTCAGATATTAGTTCTAGTAGTTTTGGAGTGGAGTCTTTAGGGTTTTTTATGTACAGTATCATGTCATCTGCAAATAGTGACAATTTGACTTCTTTACCAATCTGGATGCCTTGTACGTCTTTGCTTTGTCTGATTGCCGTGGCTAGGACCTCCAGTACTATATTGAATAACAGTGGAAAGAGTGGGCACCCCTGTCGTGTTACCGATCTTAGATGAAAAGCTTTCAGCTTCTCACTATTAAGTATGATGTTAGCTGTGGGTTTGTCATATATAGCCTTTATGATGTTGAGGTACTTTCCGTCTATAACCATTCTGCTGAGAGTTTTAATCATGAATGGATGCTGAATTTTGTCAAATGCTTTTTCAGCATCTAGGGAGATGATCATGTGGTTTTTGTTCTTCTTTTTATTGATGTGATGGATGATGTTGATGGATTTTCGAATGTTGTACCATCCTTGCATCCCTGGGATGAATCCCACTTGATCATGGTGTATGATCCTCTTGATGTATTTTTGAATTCGGTTTGCTAATATTTTGTTGAGTATTTTTGCATCTACGTTCATCAGGGATATTGGTCTGTAATTTTCTTTTTTAGTGAGGTCTTTGCCCCGTTTTGGTATTAGAGTGATGCTGGCTTCATAGAAAGAGTTTGGAAGTATTCCCTCCTCTTCTATTTTTTGGAAAACTTTAAGGAGAATGGGTGTTATTTCTTCTCTATATGTCTGGTAGAATTCAGAGGTGAATCCATCAGGTCCGGGGGTTTTGTTCTTGGGTAGTTTTTTGATTACCGATTCAATTTCGTTGCTGGTGATTGGTCTGTTTAGTTTTTC
The DNA here is from genome assembly GCA_029783875.1 of Phataginus tricuspis. Taxonomy (NCBI): domain Eukaryota; kingdom Metazoa; phylum Chordata; class Mammalia; order Pholidota; family Manidae; genus Phataginus; species Phataginus tricuspis. The sequence continues at coordinate 1,354,820 of JAQQAC010004778.1, read as the reverse complement.
TGTTTCCTGCTTGGTGAGTCTTGGAAGGCTGTATTTTTCTAAGAAGTTGTCCATTTCTTCTAGGTTTTGGAGCTTGTTAGCATATAGGTGCTCGTAATATTCTCTTATAATTCTTTGTATTTCTGTGGGGTCTGTCGTTATTTTTCCTTTCTCATTTCTGATTCTGTTTATGTGTGTGGATTCTCTTTTTCTCTTAATGAGTCTGGCTAGGGGTTTGTCTATTTTGTTTATTTTTTCAAAGAACCAGCTTTTGGATTCATTGATTTTCTCTATTGTTTTATTCTTCTCAATTTTATTTATTTCTTCTCTGATCTTTATTATGTCTCTCCTTCTGGTGACTTTGGGCCTCATTTGTTCTTCTTATTCCAATTTCAATAATTGTGTCTTTAGACTGTTCATTTGGGAATGTTCTTCCTTCTTTAAATAGGCCTGGATTGCAATATACTTTCCTCTTAGAACTGCCTTTGCTGCGTCCCACAGAAGTTATGGCTTTGTGTTGTTGTTGTCATTAGTCTCCATATATTCTTTGAGTTCTGTTTTGATTTGGTCCTTAACCCATTGATTAATTAGGAGAATGTTGTTAAGTCTCCATGTATTTGTGAGCCTTTTTGATTTCTTTCTGAAATTTATTTCTAGTTTTATACCTTTGTGATCTGAGAAGTTGGTTGGTTGGATTTCAATATTTTTGAAATTACTGAGGTTCTTTTTGTGGCCTAGTATGTGGTCTCTTCTGGAATATGTTCCATGGGCAGTTGAGAAGAATGTGTATCCTGCTGCTTTTGGGTGCAGAGTTCTGTAGATATCTGTTAGGTCCATCTGTTCTAGTGTGTTGTTCAGTGCCTCTGTGTCTTTACTTATTCTCTGTGTGGTTGATCTATCCTTTGGATTGAGTGGTGTGTTGAAGTCTCCTAAAATAATTGCATTGCTGTCTATTTCCTCCTTCACTTCTGTTAGTATTTGTTTCACATATGCTGACGCTCCTGTGTTGGGTGCATATATATTTATAATGGTTATATCTTCTTGTTGGACTGACCTGACCCCTTTATCATTATGTAATGTCCTTCTTTATCTCTTGCTACTTTCTTCGTTTTGAAGTCTATTTTATCTGATACAAGTACCGCAACACCTGCTTTTTTCTCTTTGCTGTTTGCATGAAATATCTTTTTCCATCCCTTCACTTTTAGTCTGTGTATATCTTTGGGTTTGAGGTGAGTCTCTTGTAAGCAGCATATAGATGGGTCTTGCTTTTTTATCCACTGTGTTACTCTGTTTCTTTTGATTGGTGCATTCAGTCCGTTTACATTTAGGGTGATTATTGATAGATATGTACTTATTGCCATTGCTGGCTTTAGATTCGTGGTTACCTAAGGTTCAAGGGTTGCTTCTTTACTATCTAAGAATCTAACTTAACTTTTCTGTTAAGTTATTGTGAACGCCGTCTGATGTTTCTTTATCTCTCCTTTCCTATTCTTCCTCCTCCTTTCTTTATATATTAGGTGTTTTATTCTTTGCCTTTAGTTAGTATTTGAATGGTCTGCTTTCTTTGCTATGATTTTATTTTCTCTGGTGACATCTTTTTAGCCTTAGGGGTGTTTCCCTCTAGAGCAGTCCATTTAAGATATCCTGTATTGGTGGTTTATGGGAGGCAAACTCTCTCAACTTTCTTTTGTCTTGAAATTGTTTAATCCCTCCATCACATTTAAATGATAATCGTGCTGGATACAATATTCTTGGTTCGAGGCCCTTCTGTTTCATTACGTTAAATATATCATGCCATTCTCTTCTGGCCTGTAAGGTTTCTGTTGAGAAGTCTGATGATCGTCTGATGGGTTTTCCTTTGTAGGTGATCTTTTTTCTTGCTCTAGCTGCCTTTAATACTCTGTCTTTGTCTTTGACATTTGCCATCTTAATTATTATGTGTCTTGGTGCTGTCTTCCTTGGGTCCCTTGTGTTGGGAGTTCTGTGGGCTTCCGTAGACTGCGAGACTATTTCCTTCCCCAGTGTGGCAAAGTTTTCAGCAATTATTTCTTCAAAGACACTTTCTATCCCTTTTTCTCTCTCTTCTTCCTCTGGTACTCGTATAATGCGAATATTGTTCCATTTGGATTGGTCACACAGTTCTCTTAATATTCTTTCATTCTTAGAGATCCTTTTATCTCTCTCTCTGCCTCAGCTTCTTTGTATTCCTGTTCCCTGTCTTGTAATTCCTTGATCGTGTCTTGAACCTGATTCAATCTGCTGTTGAGCCCGTCGATGGCTTGTCTCATTCCTGCATTGTCTTTCCTCAGTTCCCTCACTTCCTCCCTCAGCTCTTGCACATTTTTCTGTAGATCCGTCAGCATGGCTATGACTTTTATTCTGAATTCTTTTTCAGGAAGACTGTGCATATCCATTCCTTCAGCTTCTTTTTCTGGGGTGGTGTTTGTCTGTAGCTTTGTCTGTATCATATTCTTCTGTCTTCTCATGACTATAGAATTGGTTGTTGGTAGTTGTCACGTATGTCAGGTGGGCTCTTTATGACTTTAAAAAGGAAAGAGAAGAAAGGAGAGACAAGAAAAAAATTCTACTAATAATAAAAAAAGTAAAAAGAGAGAGAGAAGAAGGAAAAGAAAGGAAAGAAAAAGAAAAAGCAGCAACACCTAAAAGAAAAAAGAAAAAAAAAACGCCCACCGTGGGTGGTTTCTGTGTGAATGCTGTAGGTGGCGCTGTTGCTCCACTATTCCAGAGCCGTGGTCGCGTCACTCCCCACGGCCCTTTAAAGCTGTGGCCAGGGTGAGAATGAATGGAGGTTCTCTGCTCCACTCCCGTCTCTTTAAGACCGCTGAAAAACAAAGCGCGCGCTTTTCTCCTTTTTTTTTTCTTCTCTCTTCTCCTTCCCTGCGCTAGCCCAAGCAAGCAGGCATATTTCTGCTGCGACCATGCGCCCTCCGTCTCTCCAATCTCCGCCACTCCGCGTTTTGTGCGCCCGCATTCCCGGGGCGGTCCGGGGCTGGTTATCCCCTGGGCCTGCACTTCCACTCCCTCCCCGCTCTGAATCCTCTCCTTCCGCCGGTGTGCTGGGGTGGGGGAGTGCTCGGGTTCTGTCAGGTCGCGGTTCGCGGTTCCGTTTCTTACCCGCCTCGCCCGCTGCCAAGTCCTCTCAGGTGTTTCTGCACTGTGTGCGCTTTCCTGTTTGTTCTGGTCTCTCTTTTAGGAACAGTTGCGTTTGCTGTGTTTTCGTGGGTAAATATAATGTTCGGAGGAAGATTCTGTCGTTCCGTTCACGCCGCCATCTTCCCGGAACTCCGGTAGGTTTTTGATTACCAGTTCAATTTCACTGCTGGTAATCGGTCTGTTCAGACTTTCTGTTTCTGGCTAGGTCAGCCTTGGAAGGTTGTATTTTTCTAGAAAGTTGCCCATTTCTTCTAGGTTGTCCAGTTTATTAGCATATAATTTTTCATAGTATTCTCTAATAGTTCTTTGTATTTCTGTGGTGTCTGTAGGGATTTTTCTTTCTCATTTCTGATTCTGCTTATGTGTGTAGACTCTCTTTTTTTCTTGAAAAGTCTGGCTAGGGGTTTACCTATTTTGCTTATTTTCTCAAAGAACCAGCTCTTGCTTTCATTGATCCTTTCTATTGTTTTATTCTTCTGGATTTTATTTATTTCTGCTCTAATCTTTATTATGTCCCTCTTTCTGCTGACTTTGGGCCTCATTTGTTCTTCTTCTAGTTTCGTTAATTTTCAGTTTAGACTGCTTATATGGGATTGTTCTTTCCTGAGGTAGGCCTCAGGAGTTTAAGAGGAAAGTATTACAATATACTTTCCTCTTAGCATGGCTTTCGCTGCGTCCCACAGATTTTGCGGTGTTGAATTATTGTTGTCATTTTTCTCCATATGTTGCTTGATCTCTGTTTTTATTTGGTCATTGATCCATTGGTTATTTAGGAGCATGTTGTGAAGCCTCCGTGTGTTTGTGGGATTTTTCATTTTCTTTGCGTAATTTATTTCTAGTTTCATACCTTTGTGGTCTGAGAAACTTGTTGGTACAATTTCAATCTTTTTGAATTTACTGAGGCTCTTTTTGTGGCCTAGTATATGATCTTTCTTGAAAATGTTCCATGTGCACTTGAGAAGAATGTGTATTCTGCTGCTTTTGGGTGTAGAGTTCTGTAGATGTCTGTTAGGTCCATCTGTTCTATTGTGTTGTTCAGTGCCTCTGCCTCCTTACTTATTTTCTGTCTGGTTGATCTGTCCTTCAGAGTGAGTGGTGTGTTGAAGTCTCCTAGAATGAATGCATTGCATTCTATTTCCCCTTTTAATTCTGTTAGTATTTGTTTCGCATATGTAGGTGCTCCTGTGTTGGGCGCATAGATATTTATAATGGTTAAATCTTCTTGTTGGATTGACCCTTTTATCATTATGTAATGTCCTTCTTTGCCTCTTGTGACTTTCTTTGTTTTGAAGTCTATTTTGTCTGATACAAGTACTGCAACTCCAGGTCTTTTCTCCCTATTAGTTGCATGAAATGTCTTTTTCCATCCCTTCACTGTTAGTCTGTGTATGTCTTTGGGTTTAAAGTGAGTCTCTTGTAGGCAGCATATAGATGGGTCTTGTTTTTTTATCCATTCAGTGACTCTGTGTCTTTTGATTGGTGCATTCAGTACATTTACATTTAGGGTAATTATGGATAGGTATGTACTTATTGGCATTGCAGGCTTCAGATTCGTGGTTACCAAAGGTTCAGCGTTAACTTCCTTTCTATCTAAGAGTCTAACTTAACTTACTGAATATGCTATTACAAACACAATCTAAAGGTTCTTTTTTTTTCTCCTCCTTTTTCTTCCTCCTCCATTCTTTATATATTAAGTATCATATTCTGTACTCTTTGTCTATCCCTTGATTGACTTTGGGGATAGTTGATTTAATTTTGCATTTGCTTAGTAATTAACTGTTCTACCTTCTTTAGTGTGGTTTTATTGTCTCTGGTGACAGCTATTAAACCTTAGGAATACTTCATTCTATAGCAGTCCCTCCAAAATACACTGTAGAGATGGTTTGTGGGAGGTAAATTCTCTCAGCTTTTGCTTATCTGGAAATTGTTTAATCCCTCCTTCAAATTTAAATGATAATCTTGCCTGATAAAGTAATCTTGGTTCAAGGCCCTTCTGCTTCATTGCATTAAATACATCATGCCACTCCCTTCTGCCCTGAAGGTTTCCGTTGAGAAGTCTGATGATAGCCTGATGGGCTTTCCTTCATATGTCATCTTCTTTCTCTCTCTGGCTGCTTTTACTAGTCTGTCCTTATCCTTGATCTTTGCCATTTTAATTACTATATGTCTTGATGTTGTCTTCCTTGGGTCCCTTGTGTTGGGAGATCTGTGCACCTGCATGGCCTGAGAGACTATCTCCTTCCCCAGATTGGGGAATTTTTTAGCAATTACCTCCTCAAAGACATTTTCCATCCCTTTTTCTCTCTCTTCTTCTTCTGATACCCCTATAATGCGAATATTGTTCCATCTGGATTGGTCACACAGGTCTCTCAATATTCTTTCATTCTTAGAGATCCTTTTTTCTCTCTGTGCCTCAGCTTCTTTGTATTCCTTTTCTCTAGTTTCTATTTCATTTATCATCTCCTCCACTGTATCTAATCTGCTTTTGAAACTTTCCATTGTATGTTTCATTTCTGATACTGTGTTCCAGAATGATTGCATCTCCGACCAGAATTCATCCCTGAATTCTTGAATATTTTTCTGCACCTTCATGAGCGTGTTAATGATTTTTATTTTGAAATCCCTTTCAGGCAGATTCATGAGGTCGATTTCATTTGAATTTTTCTCTGGGGTTTTATTCATAATTTTACTTTGGACCAGGTTCCTTTGGCATTTCATATTTCTATGTGGCGCCCTCTAGTGCCCAGAATCTCTACTCTCTGGAGCAGCTCAGCCCCTGAAGCAATGTCGGGGGTTGCAGGGGAGTGGTATTGGTGCCTGGGGTGAAGAAAGACCTGTTTACTGCTTTCCGGCTGCTATGCCTGTCTCCACTGCCAGTACCAGTGGGCCGAGCACACAAGTATAAGCCTCTGTGCTTTGCATTTCCTCTGGCTTCCCTCTCACTGGCCTAATGCCAGGGTAGGGTTTGCCGGTTTGTGAGCCAGGTGGGGCTGGCCGGCATAAAGGCTCAGTAGGCTGTGTATAATGGAGGTGGTCCTTGGAACTCTGTAGCCAGCCAGGGAGCTGGAACTCCTGAAGATCGTGAAAGTTCCCAATCTGCTGTGCAGAGTGCACCTGGATAATTTTGTCTACTTGTCCTCTTTCCTGAGCAGTAAGCTCTGTGCAATCCTTGTCCCTTTAGCAGCCCTCTTGCTGTTTGGAAGTCTCATAGACTGCCCACCTTTGTTTTGTCCCAGAGCAGCCAGATATGGATCCCTGCTTACCGCAAGCGGCTGGAATATTAGGCTCTCCAGGTATTCTGTTTGTCTTAGCTTTCCAACCCCCTAATCACAAGAGTACCATGAAAACACCATGAAATGGAGGTTTGTGCTCCCAGATAAGATCTCCAGAGTTAGGTATTCAGCAGTCCCAGGCCTCCACTCCCTTCCTGCTCTGTTTCTCTTCTTCCTGCTGGTGAGCTGGGTGGGGGAAGGGCTTGGGTCCTGCTGGGCCATGGCTTTGGTACATTACCCTGCTCCATGAGGTTTATTCTTTTCTCCAGGTGTATGCAGTTTGGTGCAGTCCTCTTTCCTGTTGCTCTTTCAGGATTAGTTGTATTAATTATATTTTCATATTATATGTGGTTTTAGGAAGAAGCCTCTGTCTCACCTCTCATGCCACCACCTTTAGTCCTCTGCCCATTTTTAAATCAGATTTTTGTTGTTGTTCTTAATGAGTTGTATAAGTTCCTGATATATTTTAGTTATTAATCTTATATCAGATAAATGGTTTGCAAATATTTTCTCCCAGTCTGTGGATTGCCTTTTTATTTTGCTGACTGTTTCTCCTGCTGTGCAAAAGCATTTTGGTTTGATGTCATCCCACTTGCTTATTTTTTCTTTTGTTGCCTTTGCTTTCAGTGTCATATCCAAAAAAATCTTTGCCAAGACCATTTTCAAGGAGCTTTTCCTTTATGTTATCTTTTAGTTGTTTTACAGTTTCAGGTCTTAAATTTAAGTCTTTAGTCCATTTTGAGTTAAATTTTGTGAGTGGTGTAAGATAGGAGTCCAGTTTCATTCTTCTTCATGTGGTCGTCGTATTTCCCAGAAGCATTCATGGAAGAGACTATACCTTTCCCCCTTGAGTCTTCTTGGCGCCCTTGTCAAATATTAGTTGACCATATATGCGAGGGCTTATTTCTGGACTCTTGATTGTTCCTTTGGTCTTTGTGTCTACCTTTATGCCAGTAGCATACTGTTTTGACTACTATAGCTTTGTAATATAGTTTGAAATCAGGAAGTGTGATGTGTCTAGCTTTGTTCTTCATTCTCAGGATTGGTTTGGTTTTTCAGTCTTTTGTAGTTCTGTGCAAATTTTAGGATTTTTTTGTTTGTTTGTTTCTGTGAAGTCTATATCAATGAACTAGGAAGTTCTTCCAGCCCTCAAGAAAGTCAGTCACCCTTCTTTCTAGGATCCTCTAAAACCCTCCTCCTAACTCTGCCTATGCTGGCAGTGGGCTACCAGGGCTGAAGTGGACATTTTAACAATATTAATTCTTCCAATCCATCAAGACAGGTTATCATTCCATTTATTTGTGTCTTCTTCAATTTCTCTCATCACTGTCTTATAATTTTCAGGGTATAGATTTTGATATAGGCTGGGCACACTGACTGTAAAGTCTGCTTTATAAATTTATTCCTAAGTTTCTGTTTTTTCTTGTTGTTACTTGATGTGGCCAGGTCTTCCCTGCAAATCCAGTGAGGCCTTTGGGAGACCCACTCTCCCCACCCCATGGCCCCAGCCTGGTGTGCGGCTTCATGTCTGCTCTTATGGCTTCTCTGTCTTTGTGTCCACTTTCTCTGTGAGTTGCTGTCAGTCCTCCTGCTCCTGTGGGCCTTTTCTAACTTCATATCTATACCCACCAACATGTTAATATTTACCCAAAATAGGAGTTAGTCACAGGTCCTGAGGGGCTCTCTGCTTGGGCCTGTGTGTGGACTTGAAATATTTGTTTCTGATTGGTGAGCGGCACCTTTTGCTTACTCTGTGAGCTTTGGCTGCAGTCTGAAAAATTGCTGGTGTGTGTTTCATGTCTGATGACCCACAGGGACAGTTTTGCCATGGGCCTTCTTGGCAGAGTGCCCTGGAGTGGGTCACTGGACTTCCTGGGGCTGAGCAACCTTGCCAGCCTGAGAACCTTGTGCGCCTCCTGCTCTGCTAGGCTTCAGGGCTGCCCTGCAGCACATGGCACCTCTGTCCAGGGCATTTCCAAGCCTGTATGTCTGAATTCCCAAAGGCCAGGCTGGGCACACTGACTGTAAAATCTGCTGCCCAGGAAGACGTAAGGATGTGCTTCCTGACGGCGAGACGTGCTGCCCAGAGCACGGAGGCCGCAGCTGCCCCACCACCCCCGCCTGCCTGCTCACCCTGTTCCCATCTTCTTTCTCGCCACACCCGCTTTTCCCCCAGCCTCCTGCCCTCCCCTTTCTCTCCTGCTCTCACAAGGTGAACCATCCTTCCTGCCCCTACTTCATCCCCGGCAGCCCACTGTCTGCATAGGTGGAGTTAGGAGGAGGGTTTTAGAGGATCCTAGAAAGAAGGGTGACTACTTCCTTGAGGGCCAGAAGAACATTTTGGTTCATCTCAGCAGCCTCATGGGCCACTGTGAGAGTAAATGCTGGTTACCTCGTGGTCACCTGGAATCAAGCACAAGTAGAGGCTAGAAAAAGATCACCCCTTTGGCAGAGAGAAACCTCAGTGCCTGGGGACACTGAGCTTTGGGGTCTTCCTTGGCAAGCCGAGTAGAACCTGGGGTCTCCCAGGGCTTAGGCAGCAGTGAAGAGCAGGTATGGCCGGCTGCATCGATGCATCTCAGGGGGCCCAGGTCTGGCCCTCAGTGAAGTTATTGGCATCCGCCAGCCTCAGCTTCTCCATCTCTAAAATGGGACAATACCCATCTTACAGGGCTACTTCAAGGACCAAATGAGGGAACAAGAAATCTAGGACATGTTTCCTGTTGTCTGAGGGACTCTCTGCTGACCTTGGAGGAGCTCTGTGAAGGAGGACAGCCTGTGGCCTCAGCTGGCGAGGGGTGAAGACTCCAGCGAAGGCTGATTGGAGTCCCGTCCTGCTCCTGGCACTGGGCAGTTCATACCAGACCAGTCTCTTCACCCTTCTAAGCCTCTTAACTCTAAAAAAAAGGAAAGATGGTGGGGAGCATACTAACATCTACTTAAAGAGAATTAATTAGTTGTGAGAATTAAATGAAATTAGATATAATGTGAAGAGATCCACACAGTGCCTGGCATGCAGTCTGCATCCAGTTAATGGTAAGGCTGTGGACCTTTCTTTACAGCCCTGCTTTATCAAGGTGGTGCTTCACTGTATGAACCCAGCATGGCCGTATAAAGTAACAGTGGTCAGGTTAGTTTGAGCAAAGGAAGATAAGTGAGGCAGTCTGAAATGTCCCCCATTGCTGAGGAAATCCTCCCAAGGAGGCATTCTCCACTAGTCAGCTGTGGCACTGGGGGGAGCTGGCCGGGGAAGGGCCAGGTAATCATATGCAGTGGCTACAGAGAGCTGAGATGTTCAGAACGCTGTATTCAAGGCTGGAGAGAGCCTCCAGCTAGTATCTCGGAATTCCCAGGGCCTTTTCCCTGTCCTGTGGGGACTAGGAGGCTGTCACTTTCCTGGGTGTACACAGCAGCCTTCCGAAAGGCAGTCATATCCTCACAGCCCCCATTTTCTGGTCCCTCTCCAACGCAGGGCACTGTGCTGGTGCTTTAGACATGCCTCTCCCGTCCCTACTGCAGACCTGGGTGGGGGCGCTTTACAGATGAGGAAGCTGAGGCTTGGCCTCACCTGTCCTGGTCTGTTCAAGGAGAAAGTGGCAAGCTGAGGTTCAACCCCACACTGGCCGTCCTGCCAGGACCTACATGCACTCTGCTTTTCTAACGCCCATGTAACTCATTTTTCCAGACAAGGTTGGAGCTGGCAGGGTTTGCAGTGACTATGGACTTTAAAGCCGACTGGCCGCTGAGGCCCACAAACCATTTACTAAGGGTGGAAAATCCTCTGTCATTGCCAGTTTTAGTTGCAGAAGCAGGGTTGGGGGTGTGTGTGGGAGGGGGGGTGCCAATAACTCACTGGCCGATTCAGGCTGTCGCAGCAGGCTTCCCTGTGACAGAGCCTGTGTCCCATTGGCTGACACCTCACACCCGGAAGCCCAGAGGGAGGAGCTAAGATGCTAATTCTCAGGGACTGCTCAGTCACCTGGATCCGTTTCAACACCAGCATCCTTCTCATACGAAACTGCTGCCTCAGGTCCCGCCTGATCGCATGGCGACTGCGCAGGGACAGGAGCCTTCAGCCCCCGAGGGGCCGCTGTCATGCCCGAGGGACATTGCCTCCTGGGGGGATGCCTCGACTGGGCTCCGGAGGAGACGGCGGGAAAGACCGTCTGGGAGGAGAGACGGGGTGGAGACCCAGTGGCCGCCCTCAGCCGCCACAGCTCCTGCACTTCCCGCGGTGGTGGACACCCTCTTCTCCCCGTTAGGTGCTGGAAACATGTGTGAAGAACTGCGGCCACCGCTTCCACATCCTAGTGGCCAACCGTGACTTCATAGACAGTGTTCTGGTGAAGATCATCTCTCCCAAGAACAGCCCTCCCACCATTGTACAGGACAAGGTACTCGCTCTGATCCAGGTAGGTTGTCTCCCCCGGTCCAGGCTGTTGGGATGAGAAGGGGCCTCTGATCACTGAGTCCCCGTGCTTTCCCATTATTTGGAGGAAAGAATGAAGGCTTCTTCATTGAAATATTTGTTGCAAAATACTTACTATTTTATATTCATCCCCCTAGAATAAACCCTAAGGGGTAGCTCTCTAGCCAGCTGACAGCCTTCACTGAAGTTTTCTGGGGGGCTTGGCAGGCCTCTGGGCCACGAGGGACAGCATGGAGTAGGAAGGGCCGCATTAGAGCCATGTGCAGGGCTGGCGGGTCAGAGGGCCGGGGCCAGCTCTGGAGCAGGATGGGGGAGAGGTGTTAAGGAGCAACTCCTCAGGAGGTGGCGTTGCTGGTGGACCCTGAAGGTGATGAGGAGCTTGGTGAAAAGATCAGCGTGCGAGAAGCATGACAGGCAAAGAGCATAACATGTCCAAATTCCCAGAAGCATCAAAGCAAGCAGTTGCCACATTTGAATCTATTCATTATTAATTGCTTTGTAACAAATTAACCCAAAACTTAGCAGCTTAAAACAACAAAAGTTTATGACCTCATAGTTTCTGTGGATCAGGGCTTCAGGAGCAGCTCAGATGTGTAATTCCGGCTCTGGAGCTCTCGTGAGGCTGCAGTCAAGACGTCAGCCACAGCCTCGTCTGAGGAACCTCTGCCCACAGGCCGCTGGGGGGAGGCCTCGGTTCTTTGCCGACTGTTGGCAGGATGTCTGAGTCTCTTGCCATGTGGACCTTTCATATGTCCTCATAACACAGCAGCTGGTTTCCCCTAGAGCAAGTGATCTAGGAGAAGGCGGAGGAAGGATCTGGAAAGAAGGAGGAAGATGCTACAGGGCCTTTTAGGGCTGAGTCTTGGCAGTCACATGCCATCTTTTCTGTCACACTCGTTTGTTAGAAGAGAGTCACCAGGTTCAGCCTCGAGAGTAGGGGAATTAAGCTACACCTCTTAAAAAGAAGAGGATGTTTTAAAAGCAGGACATGGAGACAGAGTGTAATGGAGAATGTCTGTGGGCAGGGGCTTGTGAGCCATGTATGCTAAGGAGTTTGTGCCTTGTCCTGTAGGCAGTGGGGAGCCGCAGAAATCTGAGCTGGGTGTACAGAGACCTGGATTTTAGACAGAGCACCCTGGGGCTAAAGTACGTCCAGCACGGGTGATCAGTGCTGTGGTAGAGGAATGCTAAGCACCTGCGGCAGCTGGAGGTGAGGGCAGACCGACCCAGGGGCAGGGGGTAGGCACAGGGCCTTGCCAGGTGGTGTGGCACCTGAGGCTGGAGAGGAGGGAGGGGCGCAAGCCAAGCAGTCTGCTGGCTCTGTCTGATCTTCCCGCTGGGCCCTCTGCCTGCGAGTCCTCCCTGCCGCTGGGCAGGTGACTCCTCCGTCGCTCGGGCAGCCCTCAGAGGCTCCAATGCCCCGTTCAGAGCACACGGCTGCTCACGCTTTCTCATGTCACTCTCTTTTATGGTCTTCAAGGACTTCTGTGCTGACGCTCCTATCAGCTGCTCCTCTGGGCCAGGACACTGTATCCACAGGCTCTAGACACTTCAGTGCAGGGGAGGTGCTCAGCAAGTTTGTTTTCCCTGATGAATGGGGGAGTGGAGTTTGCTGAAGCGCCAAGAAAGGGAGGAGTGCGGGCGGCCTCCTGAGTCCCCTCTTCCTTACCCCGCCCTATCCCATTCTGCCCTCCCGCAGCCCTCCCTTCCTCCCTCTTCCCTCTCTCACACACACACCCTCACGCAAAGAGGCACAGACCGCCCCATCCCCTCCCCCCAGCCCCTACCTCTGCCCTGCACAGCCCTGTCATTCTGGGGCGTTCCCAGTATACCCCCTGCCTCAACACCTTCAGTATTTGATGTCAGGAAAATAAGCAGTGGCTTTTTCTCACAAAAGATAGGGCATCCCAGTTTGAACCATTTGTGCAGGCCCATGGTGGCCAAGGCGAGGTCTCTGGAGCCAGCTCTGAGGGGGCCCTTCCCGGGGCCAGGCCAGGTGGGTGGTCAGCCTCCCCTGGCTAGTGTGGCCATGACAAGGGTCAGTGATCTGCCACCACTGTTGACTGTGTGGGGATCTTGGCCGAGGGCAAAGGCTGTGAGCCGTGGCTCTCCCCAGGGATGCCAGCCCAGCACCCCCCACCCTGCCCTCCAAGCTCACCCCCGTCACCGCCTCCCCCCAGCTCTGAGCGGGTGGCTAGGATGGGCCACAGCAGGCCGCGCCGTGTTCCGAGGACTCCCCCTGCTGGCCGGGCAGCACGCGCGCCCACCCGCTGGGGCCTTGCGGGCCTCCCAGGCTCCTGTCTGGCAGGACCTGCTGGACAACCTCCCTGGTCCAGCTGGGAAACGCGAGGGTACTTCCGGGTAGGCTAGATGACTTCACTGGGCATCTGTGGTCATGGCAGACCAGTGGAGAAAAGCAGGCAACATCCAGAGCTGGCAGGTGCCTTAGCTTCTGTCGTGACGCAGGCAAAAGAATAAACAGGATCCTCAGCCTTTTCTTTTCTTTTCCTTTGTATTGAATTATATAATATGTATACCAGGGAATTCCACATTAAAAACTATACAACTGGATACATTGTTGTAAACCGAACCTACCCATGTAACTAGCCCCTATGTCGTGAGCAGAATATGACCTGGACCCAGAAAGCCCCCACACCCGTGGGACGGCCCCCTGCCTGACTCATCACAGGTCGATGGGCTTTTCCTGTCCTTGAACTTCGTCTGTGTGGGCTCTGCAGCGGCGCCCCGTTGTGTCTGTGCAGACCCCACCTCATCACTGGGTGGGTGTGACCGTAGGCCTTCCGCCCCCACAGCCCACAGAGCTGCGCCCAGTCCCGCCGGGTGCACATGCAGTCTCTCCCTCCTACGGCTGGGGGCACTTTCCAGTTTGGGGCCATTACGAAAATTGCTGCTCTGAGCGGCTAACATGTCTTTTGGTGAGCATATGTATTGATTTTTATTGGGTATATATTAAGTTGAATATGTGAAACTGCCATCTTTGGTCAACGATGGTCAAATATTAGCAATTTCATATGGTTCAACCTAATGCTGAGGAGTGAAATTGCCACGTGGAGGGTGAGTCGTTGTACCAGCAGGTTTCCCGTGTTCTCTCCCACCAGAAGGTGAGAGTTTTAATCGCTTCACCTGCTCACCAACTCGACGTGTCTTCCTTACAGTCCACTGATGAGTATATAGGGGTACTGCATTCTGTTAGTCTTTTTTTAACCCCTTTGAGAAGGAAGATGGTTTTATTCACATGTTGAATATACTTTTAAAAAGTGCACAAGACCCCCTAAGGAGTCTGATAATTCCCCCTGGAGAGCAGGAGCTGCTCCACTGTGAGACAAGAATGGGCATGGGGGTAACAGGTCCCAGCTTTCTTGGCAGCCGTGATCAGGAGACTAAAGAGAGGCCCTGTGAACGTCTGGGAGCCGGAGCCGTGAGCGACTCTTCCTCGCCCTCCTCACTATCTGGACCTTTCTTGGTGCTCTTCAGAGCCCAGCTACCGGGAGTGGGGCCTTAGTCAGCCCAGCCCTGCCCCAGGGGAGGCAGCAATGTAATGGGAAGGCAGAGGTATGTAGATGATGGAGGGCCAGGGCCTGGCCAGGAAGCACTTGACCCAGCTTTGGAATATTCGGGGGCAGCCTAACCTCTGAATGTGTTGGCACTTAAAAAGCTTTTAAGGCCAGAGGCTATACAGACGAGTGCCACCTCCCCCCCTCTGGCCCAGGAGCGTGGCTGCGGCTCCCGGCAGAGGTGGAACCTGTGGCTCTAATCACCAGCCACCGACCTGAGCCCATTGTCCCGACGGTTGCTCCCCGAGGATGGAAGCAGGGCTGCAGCCATGTGGGAGAGCCAGTGCCTCTCTGTGCCTGTAGGGAAATGGGTGCTTCTCCTCAAATGCTGCCCTGGCGTCCAGCCCACCACCCCTTCTGATCCCCTTCCTAGGGTCCCCTTCGTCAGCCTGGGATTGGCACAGAGTGTCATTTCCAGTGGCACGCGTTTGTCATCAGCATCCCTCTGGGCTGATTGTCTGAAGAGAATTCAGGGCGCCCATCCCTCCTCCCCTCTGAACTCTGTCCTCTGCACTCCAGCCCTCCCCTCAGCAAGGCATCTGTGTCCTCTGGCTGCCCTCTAGCCATCTATAGCCCCCCCATGTCCCCCAAGCCTCCCCAAAAAGATACCCCCTCAGGCTTGTATTCCCCAGAGGCCCTGCCCTTCAGGGTGCTCAAGGAACGCTGCCCTGTGTTGTGTTTCTCCCAGCCCAACGTGTGAGCTCAGTGGGGTGTGGTTCTGGACACGTTCACCTGACTCACGTGCAAGGGCTTACCCAGGAGCAGGTGTTTGCCCTTGGGAAGGGGGCCGTCTCCCCGGGAGCATGGGAGGAAGGATTTTGAGGGCAGAGCGACCTGGTGAGCAGCCTGCCAGCTCTCTCACTCCCGGCCTCTGAGCCTCCCGCCCCTTTAAGCTTTCCCCTGTGTCCTTCATGCGGCCCCTTGGCTGGCCTTCTGGCTGCCTGCCTGCCTGTCTCCTCAAGCAAAGTCCCATTTGTTGAGGGCAGAAGGCTACCCCTAGTGCCTGCCATCCCTCAGCCTTCATTTGAAGTTGTTTTCAGGACTAGTAATGGCACCATCCTAGTAGAGTAACCTCATTGCATGACGCCTCTCCTGCCCCCACCCCTGGGCCCCAGCAAGAGAGTCTAAAAATACTCTGTTTCCACTGAAGAAAGTGAGTTCATGGGGTGGGGTGGGGGTGGGCCAGGAGGTGTCGTATTCTTGGAAGGTGTCTGAAACCTGGTGCCCAGCCTTGGGCCAGATTTTGTGTGCTCTCTGTCCCGTCCCTAGGGACAGGAGGTCTGGTCTGGGGGCATAAGCAGAGCATGACAGATGCCACAGAACAGAACTCATAGTCAAATCACGAGTTGTTTATTGACCTGAAATTGGTGACTTAAAACTTTGTCAAAACTTGCAGGACACAGAAACCAATAGGATGTAGTTCATGTTTGTATAAGGTTTTAGTCTGGGGTTTGGTAAACAATCCAAAGGAACAAAGGAGATTGAAGCTTGGATTTCTCTGTCTTTTTTCCCTCTGATTAGATCTTCCTCTGGGTCTTTCAACCTATAGCACTGGAGGCACGAGAGTAAAAGGGAGAATTACATGAAGAGCAGTGAGATGGCCACTCCATCATTAGCCAGCCAGCCCGGTGACAGGGACCCTCGGAGGGGCCAGCACCGCCGCGTCACTTTGCTCTCTGATCGGGCAGCCTGCCAGCAGCCCCTCTGTGCCTCCCTGGCTCTAGGTTGAAGATCCAAGTAACCAGACCTCCGGAGGTTTGCCACCTCTCCCCTAACGCGGATTCTCAAATCCCAACTGGGCCAGCTGTCCCGAGGGGCTCCGGCTGTATCACTGTCATCTCACTCTGTTGACAGCCTAAGTGGCCGCCGTTCTTCACCTGTTCTCTGAAGTAGGACAATGAGGAAGCTTGGTAACCATGAGAACTGGACTCAGTCTCACTTGACAAATGCTGGCTGACCCCCTTCTCTGTTCAAGGGTTGATGTGTGCCTTCAGAGGTAGGACCTAGTGGGGAGGAAGACAGGAGCTTTGTCCCAGGAAGATGCTAGAGGCACACAGCATCTCTGGAGTTCTCCCTTCTGCATTTCCACATTCCTTTAAAGGTGCCCCCACCCCATTCCCCTGTCAGCATCGGAATCTTGTTCAGTAGAGAATGCTACCATGAACATATGCTCTGTTAGTAGCCACCTCCCCACAGCTGCACAGGGGTCCCACACAGGTTAAAAAAACAGTAGGTGGGAAGGGAGTAGACTGGCCAAGATTGCTTGGTTGCAAATAACAGATGCCAACTCCTGCTTGCCTAGGCAAAGAGGAGAGTTTATTAGACAAGGCAGGGCTTCCCAGAACCCTGGGTGTGACTGGGCCTGGGGAAGGGACAGGAGGGATGGGGAAAGCCCTCCAAACCCTTTCTTGTGTGTCCTCATGCCGCCGCGCACCAGCCACGCCCGTCTGGGCACACAGGATATCCCTGCCCCATGGCCCAGGGCTGCCCTGCAGGGACCGTGTCTGTAGAGGACAGTCTCACCTGCGCATGGCGCCGGGCTGGCCCAAGACTGCCTCCCAGGCCCCGTATCTGTAGAGGACAGTCTCACCTGCCCGAATCAAGCAGCCCAGCTCTCCCTGGCCAAGGACAAGCTTCTGGGAAGAGAAAAATGTGACAGGCCCAGCTTGGAATGTGTGTTTTCCTTCCAGTGCCATAGATGGGGGAACCTGTGGACTTGCTGTTTGGGCAGATGCCCCAAGAAGTACCCACTGCCAAGAGAAAACAGTGATGTTTTTTTTGTTTTTTGTTTTTTTTTTTACTGATGGTTCTTTAATCTTCATTCTTCTTATCTCAGATTTGGCTGGAATGGAGAACAAGATAAATTAAAAGGGGTCCCCTGGAACTGTTCTTCCCCCATAGAAACAGGCAGGAAGCCATGGGAAGAACTGCCAAGCCTTCTCCTGAACTCCCACAGCAGCTGTGGAGCGGGTCTAAGGCTCTAAAGTTTAGACCCTAAGCTAAAATGCTGATGCGTTTTGAAGCTGGAGTCACAGGACTCAGCCGGATTTTGAGTCAGGTGGCACCAGCCAAAGCAGCTGGTGGAGAGCAGGGCTCAGGGGTCCTCCCCACCGGCACGGCCAGACAGGCCTCCTCCGGTGTCCTCAGCCCTTCCAGAACCCAGGAGGAAGTGTTGGCCAAGAGGGGCTGTCCTTATGCGGGCATTAAATACCAGAGTGTGCAAGATGAATAAGTGGGTAAGGAAGCCAGGCTGATAGGAATGTTTGTAGTAAGTGAGATGCCTCAGCTGTAATGAACAAGGCTTTTTGGAAACTGACCTTTTAACTTCAAATGGGTCTGTTGGTTAGAGATAGAGTTTCTGTGGCTGCTTTAGGATTGGTTGGAACGAATTGCTAGAGCCAGAGAGGCAGTTAAATGCTTGTGACAGTAGCAGAATTGGCAATGGAACCGTGGGTTGGAGACACTGGGCCTCCTGCTCTGGGTATGTATATAGTGACAGCATGGCTCTGAAGAGCTGGGCTCCATTTGGGGGGAGCCCTTTGGATATACGTTTTTTTTTAATGTATTCTGTAACATCTAAAGAACAGAATTTTTAAAAAGCGTTTCATAAATCAATGATAAGTGGCAATCTATTCAAATATGTGTTCTTTCCTCTCTGTGCTGTGTTTTCATGTAAGGGAATCTAGTGGGCATGCTTTGCAGTGGGCTTTTGATCTGGGCACATGTACATGGACGTCGTGGGCAGCACGGCTCTCCTGCCTCTGGGCCTGTCAGCTTGCCTGTCAGATGATGGGCTGGGCCAGGCTGTCTCAGCTTTAGCACTCTCTGATCTACTGAGGAAACCTAGAGTTAGCCTTAATTTTCCATCACACATCAATTTATCCTTTCTTTTCTGCTCAGTTTGCCTATGGTTCCTGCCTCCCTCTGGGAGGGCGCCCAGCTGAGCATGCGTGCAGAGCGCACTCCAGTCCCAGTGGTGTCCTGCGGGCACAGCAGGCAGGCAGCCTCCCCACACCCTTCAGCTGAACCTCACCAGGAATGGGTTTCCTTGCAATCAGGGAAATGTGTGCATTTTAGGACGCGCCCCAGTGCTGAGGCCTTGTCTGTGTCTCCTTTCCAAGGAAATACTACATGTGCTGAGTTAGGTTCTGTGTTTTTGTTCATGCTCAGCAGCACCACTGAAAACCGAGGTTTCACCAGCCACATCGTGGCAGCCCTGGCAAGGGGAAAGGGTCAGAGCGGGTGCGGCGAGGGCAGTTCACAGTCCAGAGGGTCGGAAAGAGGCCCGGAGCGGCCCTGCGACAGCCCCGGCAAGCACACTCCCTAACAGGCCTTCTGTCGCGCTCCCAGGCCTGGGCTGATGCCTTTCGGAGCAGTCCTGACCTCACCGGCGTCGTGCACATATACGAGGAGCTGAAGAGGAAGGGGGTCGAGTTTCCCACGGCGGACTTGGATGCCCTGTCTCCCATACACACGCCACAGCGGGTGAGCATCCAGCTGGCATTTTCTAGAAAGACCTATGGCAGAACAGCAAGCTACTGCCACCACCCTTCTGGCTGCTCCATTTGAACTATTCAGCTTGTCATCACACTTTCTTAAAGCTTGGGGGCATTTCTTTTTAATAACAAGGGGAATGCTGGAGGGAGACAGCTGGTTAACGGGTGATGGAGCAGCAGCAGTGTCTCCCCCCGGCTTTCGTGCTGGCTGAGGGGGGATAGGATGGAGGGTCGGTTCAACGTCCTCATGGAAACGGCTGCCTGGGCAGAGCCACCCTGTGAGGGCCGTTAGCACCTGCTTGTCAGAGGCCCGAGGAATCTGGTGGGGGGATGCCGGCATCTCCCCTTGACAGCACCAGATCACCTCAGTGTCGGTGATTCAGAGGGCTGACCATGTCACTGATTGTGGAGCAAAGAGCAGCTTCCAGCTTTTTTAACTGTACAAATCAAATGGATCTGAATTTTACTTTGAGCTATGAGTGTATAGCATCAGTGCAGACACCCTTGAATTCCATCAGCCTTGGGATTCAGAGCCCCAGGAAGGCCCATTTAAGGGCCTCCTGTCAAAGCTTTCACAACGTGGGGTGGCCCTGTGCTTCAGAATTAAAAGCACACAGACGACCCATTCATTCATCCTCTTGCAGGGAAGCTAGTACCTCTACTTTCTGGGAATAAGCCCCTGGCACCGGGGGGAGAACCTAGAAGTTCCAGTTCTGGGAGGGGCCCTTTGTCCCAGCTCACTCTGCCTTTCTGGTCCCCATCTCCCAGCCTCAAACAGGGGCAAGAAACCCGGCATCCTTGTGCACGTGTCTTGCGTGAACATGGCTAACATTCCAGAGGTTGTCTGAGATGCCCAAAAGTGAAGCACAAGGAATTATACCTTCCAGAGCATTATTCTTTTTTTTTTTT